>WBNH01009060.1:185704-232173 GCA_013401255.1 Urocolius indicus
GGGGGGGGGTGTTTCTGAGAGTGTTTTTTGTATCTCTATCTAATTAAAACTTGGTTGAAGGTAAACTACTATTTGCTCAAGCAGGATTAAAACTTAGTGGAATTTTATGAAGTAGTTGGAGTGGCATTTGTAAAACCAGTGGCCAGATCAAAAATGCAGTTTTATCCAAAGCACGTCTGCTCTATCTTTTCTTATTAAGCACTTTGACCTTCTGCTGTGAACCACAGAAGGTTTGGCAGGTGATATGATGTGCTCTAGTAAAAAAAAAAAAAAGTAGGTGAGAGTTGCAACAACCCTACAACTCAAAGAGTTTTGCTTCTAGAGAGCTTGTTGTGATTTTCATTTGTCCCTGTGAAAACTTTGCACTGAGGTCGGTTTTTTTAATGTGAGCTCAGAAAGAAAACAACCTAAGTGGTCAGGGATATATATCCCTTCCTTCCAGGGCTAACCTGGGTTTAGGCTTACCCTAAACTCTCTTCTCTTGCTTTATCTAGCTCAGACATGAGGAAAGCCTTCTGTGCTTGAAGACTCAGATTACTTTTTTTCTGATCAAAGTTCCCACAAACTTTGCTTCATTAAGATCTTCTCTGGAGATGGCAAACTGGCTTTGAATGCAGCTATTTTGTGCTGTCTGTGAGTTGTCCAGAGACAGCGTTGTCTTGTTGCTAAATGATGCTATAGGTTTTTGCTCTGTTACCTCCATCACCTTGAACAGTGAGAGCAATGGCTGTTATCCCAGGAGCTGAGAGGATGTCAGTTGTATTGGTGGAAAGATTCCTGTGGATTTTCTATAGAGCCTATGAAGAATGGGAGATATTCTTGCTAGGAATGAAGCAAAATCTCAGACTCTGCTTGGAAAAGGGTAACATGTTAGAAAAATGAGGATATTTTTTTGGGGTGTGTGTGTACTTTTACCATCAAAGCTTGTTGGATGGCAGGGTTGTCTTCAGTTGTCCCCAGTAGGGCAGCATGCTCATATTCATTTTCTGCTATTGTTCTAAGGTGTAGACCAACTGTGGACAAAACTAGAAATTGCTTCTTCCAGTTAGCCAGTGAATTACTTCAAGTAGAGCACAGGAAAATTATGTGGGGAGAGATCTTCATGAGGGAAGAGCAATAGTAATAGATGAGGTAGTCTGTACCGTGGCATGAGGCTCTCTTCCACTCTGTTCTGTGTGTTGCCAGCAGTTGCTATTAGATGTGTATGGATTGTGAGCTATAAGGCAATGGAGATTAAACTTTTAAGCAGTGATAACTCTCCATTCCATGAACATCTCCAAAATTTCCCATCTGAAGCACCTTATACAGACTCTCTGAAAGGAATGAAAACCTATCCTGAAAATCAGACCCTTGCCAGAACATTTCCAATGGGAAACCCCGGACTGTAAGCCACATCTGAGGGTGATGGAAACCATATGGATGGTTTCCAAAAGAAGCCATGCACTTTGTTTTTAAAGATAAGATATTGACCTAAATAGCACCCTATATGATGTGGTATATTTGTATGAAGTCATTGCAATTGGGAAGACATACTGATGATTTTGTGAATGCTCTCTGTGCACAGAGAGCTTTGCTTGGCAGCTTAGCTTTCCATGGAAATGGGGTGTGGTGACAGTACAAAGTTTCTTTTTTCCAAGTATTTATCTGGCCCAGGGAGGCAAGTGGAGACCTTAGACAGAAACACTTAGCATAGACAAATATACTTACTTGTCCAGCTATCAAGGCATGGAACCCAGTCTTGCACATGGCAGTTTTCTGCTAAAGGTGAGAGACTGCTGTTGCTCAAAAGGCTTCAAAGCTAACAACAAAAAAAAAGTTTTCTTTAAAACACTTGAGTCTGATTTGTATTACCCTGTGCTACAGACAATTGCATGTCTTGCATTCATATCTGAGCAAAGACCTTGCTGCTCTGTGTAGAGATGCCTTGAGAAGGGTCTTGCGTGTAGCTATAATCATCTGAAAAAAAGAGATGGGTTTGGTTACTGTCTTGCAAGTCTGGGCTAGCCAAAGCATACCTGTCTGGGTCTTTTCTTGAACTAATGGAGCAGAGGCTTAACCTGCAATTAAAGCTGTTGTTAGCTATGCTGTGGGACTGCTCAGTAGTGGCTTTGACTTCTGTTACAACAATGGGAAATTAGAGGGATGAAGTGTGTTTCAGTGTGTGGGGTTTGACTTGTTTTACATCATCTACTTGATTCCTGTTGTAACCTGGCCTCCTGACACCTCTTCCCGAGACGTCAGAAGCAGTTCTGGTTTTCTTTGGTTGTTAATAGAATCAAAGAAAGTGGGACCTTCTGCTTTGCTGGTGTTTGTAGGTGCCAGAGTAACTGCACAGAGATGTCTCTGCTTTGCAGGTTGGTGCCATGTTGAGGGTGTGAGCTCCTGACAGCAGAGCTGTCATGTCAGTACAGTCTTTTGTCTGGGCCACCTGGTCTGTGTGGCCATAGCTGTCCTGATGTCAGGTAGTGCAGGAGCACCACTCTGGTGTGTGGTGGTGCCAGTTTCTTAAAGCTATGCTAGTGTGTAGCAGTTGCCTCCTAAGAGATATTAGGCAGCAGTATCAGCACTGTAACAGTGCTTAGCAGCTTTGTTGCCCTGAGAAACTGCATACATCTGGCACCGGGATGAGCAAATACAGGGTTTACTAGGTGTTTAATAGTTCCTGTAAATGAAATGGCCTGCTGGGGATCTTAGAATTCAGGTCTTTATATTTAAAAGAAAATTCTTTCATGATATTCTTTCATAGTCAAGAAAGACAAAATAGTCTCCTCTGTGCTCTCTGCCTTCCATCCTCTGTACGAATGGAGAGGGAAGGACAGAAGCTGCTTGAGACAAAGACACTAATGGCTTCAAAATGTGCCTGAACTGACTCTGCTTAAATCTTATTTTGAAGTCCTTCAGGTCTGTCATTGATACGGCTTTCTGTTACTTTCAGATCTAGCTGCAAGCACTCTTTCCCAACCCTCATCCTCAGTTTGGGTACCACCACAAAGGATGGATGACAGGAAAATAGGAGGAAGAGGACGACTATCCTCCTTCCAGAAATGATTTCATATGTGCTTCATTACCATAAGGCATCAGAGAAACAAGGGAAAAGATAGCTTCAGTACCAAGTGCATTCAAAATACATCGTGAGCCTTTGTTAACGGCTGACCACAGCAATATTGATCAGTGTTTGATTTGGTTTGCTGTTGAAGCAATGCTTCCCTGTGCTTCCCTGAAGATATTTTTATATTTTGAGAAGATGTTATGTCTTTATACCTGGAATAATTCCATAATTTTAGGGTCCTGAGTTTATGAACATGTTTCCAGATCCCAGCCCCTTCCCATGAGTATCAGATGGTCAATTAGACATGTGCATTGGTAGAAATAAAGATCATGCTTTAGCAAAAAAACAAAGCACAATCCTAGACTTTGAAATAGAACATAGTGGATTTTTTTTAGTATTTATTTATTTTCCAGCTAAGAAGTCAGCAAAAATGTAATCTGATTTGTCATCTCTCTCTGGCTGCATTAAAGAAATTATGCCTATCCTGTTTATATGGTGAAATGACAAGGACTAGGTATCACTCTTTTGAGATTACCATGTTCTTCCAACTGCAAACCTCTCCCAAAATTTTTCTCTGTTCTATATGCTGGGGCAGGTGTACAGGTGTGAAATAAATCTGGAACAAATCTGGAGAGAGAGAGAGAATACATTCTGAAGTAGCTATCTTGGAAAATGTGAAAACTCCTTCACAGTCTCTGCAACTACTGAATAAACCCAGCTGCAGAACCTGGTGATCTGTTATTTCTTCTTATTCTGTTTATGTTTTGATCAAAAACTTTCACTGCATATTCCAAGGTAATACCTTGTATACCAATGATGCTGAATATACAGCACTGTATCACTCATACAAGTATAGAGATAATACACTCAGAGTGTCCTTAAAGGTAACTAAGGGCTTTGTTTAGCATCTGGAAGCAGATGAAGGGTGCAAGTAACTTGTTTTGCCAGCAGCAATGTCATTAACATACAATCTGTTGGAAAAATGTTTATCAGCTCAAAAATTAACTACAGCTTATAGTTGGAGCGGAGTGGACCTGCATGATTTGTATGCTTTCAGAGCTGTTGTCTTGATTATTGATTAAGGCACTGTTCTGTGAAAGTCAAGCATTCAAGGGAGAACAGTTGTGGTTGTACGGTTGATTTTTTTTTTTTTTTTTTCTTCTCAAATTTACAACGGTGAATTTTTGAGGCAGAATGTGTTTGATACCATGTTGACAGGGTTATTGTGGGTGGCCAGCAGAATCTACAGAACAACAAAATCAGGTGAGACCCCTAATTCTCTAAAAGCCAGAGAGAAACAGAAAGCCATTTGAAGGCCTTTTCTGAAGGTGTTAAAATAAATAAGCCCTCGCTGAGTGACTGAGTGGAGTTTTTGTGAACATGTCTGAGCTAGCTCACAGAAAACACATTTCCAGCACAGACTGAAAACTCCACCTAAGAACCTAGACAGGCTGACGTTCTTATCCCAGCCAATGCCTAAATAGGTAATGAAAAAGCACAAAATGCTGATGCCAGGGCTGAGGAGCACAAGTCAGGCATATTTTCTGCTGTAAATGACTTCTCTAAGTGTCCTTGCTGTGGGCAGAGTTGTGGGCCAAATGCCGGCTGCTGACCTGAGCCTCTGCCCGCAGAACTGTATGTGTTTCATACCCACTGTGCACAACAGCTTACAGCTGTCTTGGGCTGTTGGAAACACTCATCCTCTTGCAAAGTGAGAAGCTCAATTTTACTACTACTCTATATTTCAAGTGATCCAAAGTCTTGGGGAGGGGGAGTTGTGTGAAAAGGAGGTGGAGCTTTTTTGCCATTCTCTTTTGCTTTCTCTCTGGTACTGAAAAGGGAACATCCTGAAAACAAACAGTTTTCATTTTGAAGATATCAAAATTACTTTTGCAAAGAGTATTCCACATTTTTTTTCTAAAAAGATCTTTTTCTTTCTGTTCTTGCTTTTTTTTTTAAACTGTAAAATACTCCTCATTGTATATGCCAAGTTCTTGTTCTACCAAAACTTCTTATTCTTTTAAACAAATGCTAGTTTTGTTTGTGCTTCATTGATAACCACCCAGTCTGATGAGGAAATAATCAGCCAGAAACTCCCCAAATTGTTTTACCTTGTCTTTCAGCAAAGTCTTACCTGTTTGTGTGAGTAAACTCACAGGAGTTAGGCAGTTTCCAGCTGGCAGGAAGGTCTCTTCCTTCTTGTCTCTATATGTGGACAGAAGCAGGGACTGGGAGAGGACTGAGGGTATTTGGCATGGTCTGCTATGTCTCAAACATAGTTTAGCTTGGAGGGAAGAATTTTTGTTGCTTGTCTTGCAAGGGAAGTGCATCCATTTGGTAAGTCATGTCAAACACTTAATGTCTTGCATTGTTAATAACAGTTAAACAGCCTAACATCATCAAACACTGGGAAATCCAAGATGACAGCTAGCCAGGCTGTTTGTTGGTGCACAATGAAGACAAGGCACTTGTGTAACCTGAGCATGTGAGCCCCTCAGTTCTTCCACTCTGCAGTGAATTTCCTGGTCACAGCCCATAGCTCCCCATGTGGTGTTTATCCTTACCCCTCCTCCATGGATGGGATTGTCTCATAATCAGTGACAGACATGGGGATGGTTTCCTGCCTCTTGATCTCAGGAGGAAACTGTGATGGAAGGAGAGTGCATCAGTTCTGGCTTTAGACAGACGACTGGATGGCTAAAATAAGATCCAGCCCAGGCATACTGTTGACAGCACTCGGAAAAATTCCCAGGGATAGATTCCAGCTAACCATGGTGTGGCTTACCCACCATAACTGCAAATCTAGCTGTTAGCAGCTGGAGATGTGTGCAAAACACTAGGCTCTCCTGTCTCCTTCCTTTTTTCCCCAGATGTTTATTCTGAGTAACCTTTTCCTCTTATACATGTCTGGTTCCACATGTTCCCGTGTTAAAGTCAACATAAGGTTCCAAATAAATCCCTGATGCAACTATGACAGCTTCATTGAACTTAGTGACAACTGTGCTGAGCTACAGAGGGTGGTGACTTCATTGGAAACTGCAGCAGGAGGGGTTAGCTGTGACAGAAAAAAGATCTCATTTTGAATTCTTCTCACTGTATGTTTAGGACATGTGCTTGCAGAGATACTAGGGAAAGTTAATCGACATTAATTTCTAATGTGAATTACTGTGACTGCAGAAACCTAGACTTTGAAAGCAAAGTTTTCTAAAATCAATGTTGTGACACTTAGGTGGTGGTTTGAGTTGGGTTTTTTTTGAGGTTTTTTAAATGTAAGGGTTTTTTTAAGGTTTTTTAGACAGTGTATTTAATGCATTTTAATCAGCTGAGCACCTGTATAATTGTCTAGCATGGGCTCCCAAGTTAGTATAAGACCTTGGAAGCAGTACAGGTACATGCATGTATAAACAGTATGCATGACATTACTGTCTCTGGAGACTAAGCATAAGAGCATGGGGCTTGCTTTATTGAAGGATGGTTTTTATCTATAGGGTATGGGGAATCTTTTTCCAGGTGTTGGTATTCCCCAAGCTTACAGTTGCTGAATTTCAAATATTGGCACTCAGTGACAGAGCCTTTAATTTCCTTTTCAAGGTCAATCTGTGTTCTTTCCCTTGGGAAATCCCTGCAAACAGTTTTAGGGCCATAATCTCCAATGATGCAAGTCCATTGGTTTTAATGGAGTTGTGTCAGCTGGGAACTTGCCTGTTGGATTTGAGAGAGGAATGGAGACTTCCTCATGGCAGTGCCTTCTGTTGTTATCCCTGTAGAGGGGAATGAGGCCATGAATAATCCTCTTCAAAAAGGATTGGGACTCTTTTGATTCCCCACACAGTGTCGCAGGACTGAGTTTCATGCTGCTGCTGTATTTCTCTGCAGAAAAAGAGAAAGTAGCTGAAGCTTGGATAACTACAGCTTAGGAAAAAGCGTATTCAGGATCTGAACACATGGATATGAAATCATTTATCAGCAGTAACATGCTATAACATGTAGTGTGTGGTGCAGAATGCTGTCTAGGCTCTCCCATGAGAATGGATTTCTGTTTGAGTAAGCCCAACAGTAAACACTGCTGTGTTGTGTGCTCTGACTGAAGTCTTCAAAGTGAACTGCTGCACAGTAAAGAGGTAATAGGCATGGACTAGTTACAGCTGCACGCTTGGTAAGAAGCAGTCTGTGCTGTCTAAGCTGGCATTGTGCTTTCTGCTGCTGCATCAGGGCTGCCTCTGGTTCTCATGTTATTTAAAACGGCTCAGGTCTATTTACGCTGTACTGCAGTCTGCAGCACTGATACATCCTCACCCTTCTGGCCCTTATCAGCATGGGGTTTGCACACTGGGATTAATCAAAGCCTTGGGATTGTATGTCATAGAATTGTTCAGTTCTCTCTGTAGAAACTCTGTAGAGGAACCTCCTGGGAAACAGCACTCTAAACATCTGGTGTTCTACTTCAACACTGACAGGTTTTAACAGCCTTCTGAATACCTAGGTCCTCACCTTGGTTAGATTGACACCTCAGACCTTGAAATGCAGTAGACTTTATTGTATCTTTCTATTAGGTACTCCAACCTAATCCTATATAATGATAAAATAAAACTAACCACTAGTCTGCAGTCCTATTTAACATATCTACTTATATGTAAGTTCCTATGTGTAGGTGTCTATATTCTGACATAAACCCAAATCTATGTTTTGCCTATACCTTATATGCAGGCCTATATACATGAGATCGTATGTACATCTTGTGTGCAGAACGGATGGTGATATGTGCAGAACACTGTGGAGTTTCGTAGGAAGTATTTTTCAAACAAATATTTCCTCTGTCTCTTCTCTAACACTGGCAGGTTCTAAGGACATGCCTTGCCAAAATTATCTCCCAAGCTGTGTAAGATACCATCTTTCCTAGACATCTTAAATGTTCCACTATATTTGCAGAGAGCTAAATGAACCAGTGACCTCACACCAACACCAATGATCCAGAAAGCATAAGATGTATAATCTCTCCATATGCTTTGAATTACTAGGGGTACAATCACATCCTTTTCATGCCCATATGTGTGTACATTTGTCTAAACTTCACTCTGAAATCCTAACCATGGCTGCAGGAAGCTTCTCAATCTTCAGTTTTAGTTTTCTCCTGAATACTGGGATGGTCTAAATGATCACTTGTCTATATTAATTTCAATAAATAGTATTTTTCCTCAAGCCCTAGGTGACTTTAGACAACAAACTGATATTCCTTCCTGTAGGAGGGGTAGTGCAAAAGGACAAATAGGCTTGGTATTGTTTTGGTGGAATAACCTCAGCTGACATACGATGCCATGAATCCTCTCAAGCCAAGTAAACCCTGTCCGTAGTAATCTATCAAGCAACCAAGGTGCAGCAAAAAAGCAACTGCAACCTGAGGGCACAGCAAGTAGTTTTAGATTGCTGAAAGGAGCTCAGCTCAGTAACATTTCTGTTGCCATGTTCTAGAAATTATTTATACCAAATATATTTTCCTTAATGTTTTTTATTTAAAAAATAACAAAAAAGCAAGGTTTTGGGGCATTCAGAAAGCTGCCTTCATGTCATCGTCTTTGCATGCCAGTTAAAAGGAGACTGACTTGGTCCAGTCACACTAGGAGCTTCCTATGCTTTTTGCTCTGCTTTCTTGTAAGCTAAGTCCCCTAACGGTAGGTAACAGTGGGAGAAAAATCAAACACTACTTCTGTGAGAAACATAAACTATAACCACTGTCTATATTAGCAAACACTGAATGATAATAGGCTCCAGTGTTAAAGCATCAATTAAACTTGCTATACCAAGTGTTTATTGCAAATCAGGACCTCAGTCTTGTCATGGAGAAGTAAAGGAGGATGTTTTTAATGACTAGAATAATATATTTATGACTTGAAAAAAAAAAAAAGCCATATTTGTGTATCTTCACTTTTACGGGAATAAGTGGAAAATAAGCTTGAATGAGTATATTCAAGTGGAAAGGAGGCTTTTGTATGAACTGTCAAACAAAATTCCTCTGGAATTCTTATTCGTTGAGTTACCAAATCTCTGTTAGAGAGCAGAGGCTGATAAGCACTTAGCTGAAACCTTCCCATAAGGAGAAAGGAGGAGAAAACAGATGTCCATTTGACTAAAGTGTGAAAAGCATGTAGAGAGGGTCAAAGACTGTCAGGACACAGAAGATGAGATGCATGGTCTACCAAAGAAGACCACCTGTCTGAAGTGACAAAACAGATTGTAAAGCACTGGGGGGGGGGGCGGGGGGGGAAGGCATGCTAATACTTATTACTTTAAACAAAGGGTATAGTCTAAGGAGCCAAAATAACAGGGAAGCAGAGTAACCAGGAGAGAGAAGGTGGAGTATTTGACAGCTATTTTGTTCAGCTTAATGGATACAAACAGTGAAATGAGAGCTTAACACAAGTGCTGCTGCATTCAGAAGGCTGCTTCATGGGCAGAGGTACATCAGTGGCTGTGTAAACAGTCCTGCCATGAAATCAGCACCTTACAAAATACCGTCTTTTGGGATCCCTATCTTCAGGCTTTGGTTAAAATCGTTCAAGCAGGCTGCTCTAAGTGTTCTGAAGGTCTTAGTGTGGTGGTGGATGACTGCTAGCTCTTGAAAGTTTCTTTCCATTGAGATTTCTGATGCTTGCTCTTTCCTCTAACTCCAGTTTAACTACCTTGCTTGAATGAGTGACTAACTAGCTAATAGCCAAGATGAACTTTGTCTGTTTAAATACTTGTGGTTTTGGTGTATAATGTAATATGATGCTGTCCTCTGGGACAACATGGGAAAATGTAAAAACCAATTACATAGGCATGTTTGCAATATTAGCAAGGCAGCTCAGGCTTCAGTTCTTTTTATAGCAGGACAAGTAAAACAAGACTATGCTTCTCAATCTTTGGATAAAGGTTTTTTATTTTTTAACATGAGTAAATACTTACAGAAGCTATATTTAATGGTTTCTTCACTGCACAATGATAGCTTATTTTATTTGTTGAGCTTTCCACAAACCAAGCCAGCTTGGTAGACCCAATTTTTTTCCACATTTAACTGTGTATACCCGGCTAAGCAAAAATTCCAAAATCAGCATCAGTTCTGGCATTCTCAGTTGCATAATTAAAGGTTTATATGGATACTTAAGTAGATGTTCATTTGATTACACACCTGACTTGTGCTCCATTAAGTAAAACTGCATGTTTCCTGTATGCAACAGAAAACACTTTCCCAGAAGTTCCCCAGACAAGGCCAATCTTACTGTTCTTACAGAAAGGAAGACACTGAAGTGCTGCTTTTGTTAGGTTATTAGAGATTTATAGTGGAAAATATGACTTCTGGCATCTGAACTAAAGAATGGTTAAAGGTCAGCCATGATGCTAGAGGAGCATGTGGCTGCCTTTGTTCCTCTGAAGGCATCTGTGGTGGGTCTGGTCCCAGTGCCCTTGTCATGGCTCTGGGAGTCTCCTCCATATGAGAACCTCAGTCACAGCCTCAAATTCTTCCTGTGTGTCAGGAAGCAGATTGCCAGGCACTATGATGATCCTGCAAGATGTCTGAAGCTACGAGAGAAGAAAAAGCACATGGACCCTGTCCCAGTGAAAGTTTGAAGTGACATGTGGGGGAAATGCAGCCAAGCCCAAGCTCAGCTCTTTCAGAGTGAACAGAAGTAAGTCACAAGATGCTCGCATGCTCACCTCCCTAGACATAAATAGTGAAATTAGATATTTGTCTGAAGCCAAGAATGGAAAAGCAATCCCCAGTGCCCTGGGTGTGGGATCACTCCGGTCCTGAAAAGCTTTAAAAGGTTCCTCTTCATTCAGTCCCAGTTACTTCTGCCTATCTGAACACAAGCTTCTGCAGCCTCTTCCCAAGCTTCTTGTTTCTGAAAC
Source organism: Urocolius indicus (assembly GCA_013401255.1). Taxonomy (NCBI): domain Eukaryota; kingdom Metazoa; phylum Chordata; class Aves; order Coliiformes; family Coliidae; genus Urocolius; species Urocolius indicus. The sequence goes on from WBNH01009060.1 coordinate 196,641, forward strand.
AAAGCCACTTCCATTTAAAGCCCTTCAAACCCCATCCACCATAAACTTTTCATTGACCTGCTGGATGTGGACAGTTTCCCCAGAGCACACTGTCCTGCCCACCCTCCCTTTACCAGACGTGGTCAACAATTAAGCTAATTAAGCTATATGCAGGATTAAGTCTATAGGGCCAGATTCACAAAGGGACTTGGGTGTTTGAAATGGGAATTAAGCTGATTATCAGCATATCTCTCTCATTATACAGTCTTTGAAAGTTTCATAGCCTTGTGCTTATGCACATTTCCTCTTGGGGAGTTCCTGTGTGCTCAGAGAGGGAACAGAATTCCCTTTATGCTGTTCCTTCAGTGAGAACTGCCCCAGGGTGAGTCCTGGGCTGGGGGCAACCAGCCCCCACCTCACTCATCCAGCGCTCAGAACCTATGAAAAGCCACCTTCCCCTCACCCCTGCAGTAGGCTTTGCTTGCTTGATGTAGTAGGAAAGCCTGTTTGAACCGTCTTGTTTCACACCTTTATGTACAAAGTTGTCAGGGAACAAAAGACATTTTTGTTAGCAAAGGCTCACAGAGCTTTTCTTCATGTGTGACAGATGCTTTCAGAATCCATTGGAGGGAATCTGCATAATTGATACACAACACCAGTGGCCCAGCCTGAATGACTTAAAGTCTTTATTTTCATCTCGGGTGGTTCAGAAGCAGCCAGTGGAATTTGTAAGGCTCCATTAAGACATTCAAGTCTTCAAGCTCTCTAGCAATGGGGACCATGTGAATACCTGAGGACAAATAGCCTAGGTTTCATTAGCAAGATAAAATCCGCAGGGTGAAACATGGGAAATCAAACACGATAAGGAAGTGATTGCGAGCCAGTTATGCACAGTGTCAGCCACAGCAGGCTGAGGAGTACCAGGAGGGAAAATGATGAGCTCTAACCTGCCAAAATTGCCCTACAAGTCTTGACTGCTGCAAGATGTTTCCTTCACTCTGACAGTGCTAGCAAGGATTAGCAAGCTTGTTAATAAAAAGCCAACATGGACATTTTTTTTTTGACAACACACACCATTCCAGGTGTTGTTTCTATCAGTACCTTGTTGTACTACCAATCCCCCCTCAGATTTTTATCTTCATCAAGACTCATCCCAAAATTATATGAGAAAAATCCACCCAAACCTCAGGTGTATTAGTTTTCTCTCCTTGAATAGGAAGTATGTGAATAGCCCAGGCTGTGAGCTTGGTAATTCTGGATGAGCCTTTTGGAGGGGGCTGTAAGTTTCCCAAGGATGAAATATATGAACACTATAGATTTCATTATAAAGACTTTTTACAAATTATTACTTTGCAGACTAACTTCATTATCTGACTTTTCTCATATTCTAAACCCCATAGATTGATATTTTTCATGCCTTGGTTTTCAGGTTTTGTGGGATTTCAGCCCTTATGGGCTGTTGGAGTTCTGCTCAGGGCCTGGCCTTCCAGAGTGTTCCCGCAGTAAAGACTTCAGCAACATTCAGGCAGGATTGAGTGCTCTGAAAATAATCCATCCCAAGTCACGCAATAATCATTTCCAGTAAAGTGGTGAGAGTCATGTAACCAGATTTATCCCTGTGTTCTGCTCCCTGAGTCACCACGAGTCATTGCATGAGTTGCTGATCCTCTCTGTGTCACCATACTCCATTTAGTTTGGCCATAAAGTGAGGTATTGCTTCCTGACACGAACACTGGCTTTGCACTGATGACTTGATGTTCTAAAATAGTGATCAATAGAAGCACTTAATTTCTACTTGGTGTCTCTGCATGAATGGCTCATGCTGGGCATTTGAGAAATGGGCTGCAAGACTACCTGGGTTGGACTCAGTGTGTCCCAAGTCCTTGAACGCTTTGCAACAGCACAACAATCAAACCTGCTCTGTCAAGCATTAGCATAGTAAGCAGTGCCAGTCTGGAAGACAGTATTTGTTCCCTTTCCTACTCTAGTTTAAAAAGCTTTCTAGACAGTCACAGATATTCTTTTGTTTCAGCCTTCTGTATAATTACAGAGCAAAGAAGCGTTGTCTCTCGAAGAGAATGTACTTTGGTGGGGGGAACTAGGTGAAGTGTGGCAGTCACATTAAAGCTGATAATATCAGTAACCATTAGTAGTAAATTGTCAACACCATACAGCCTGGCACTATAATCACTATAAAGCATTTTAAGGCAAATCTATGTTTAGTGGCTTGTAAGAGTAAGAAATTTATGCTTTAGCTTTAATAGATGCACTAGTAAATGCCTTTTTAAAAGTGCCCTGGCTAGGCAGGACTCTGCATTATTTGCAAACTGTTGCCTAAGAAAGCATACACAGACATGGTGCTTCAACAAGCCAGACAGGTTTTGTCCAAGGGAATCCAACAAGAAACAGTTACAAATCAGATACCAGAAACAAACCAACAAGGTAAGTGTGAAGTCTGAGCTCTGAATTTCAGGTTCTCACCTTACTTTTCCCATTGGTGAAGAGACTCAAGCCCCTCTTCTCCACAAATGGGTGTGTTAAACCAACTAACTTGTACATCTCTGGGACAGGCTCCTCTGTACATTTAGGTACCTCCTGGGGTCATGTCCCATGGAATGACCCACTCCAGGAATTTGTCATTGCCACCTTGAGTAATGGATTTGCATTTGCCTGAAGGAAAGGAACGATGCTGATACCTCCAGCTTATTGGAGAATCAGCTTTATCGCTCGCTAAGGGAACGTAGGTTTGCACTAATGGGACTAAGTTAGAGAGCAAAAACCCAGCAAAGCATGTTATCAAAGTTAATACTGAATAAGAGAGATCCTTTTTAACTTCTACAGCCTTTCAGTTGCTGATGAGGAGGCTAATTAGCTATTTGAACTTAGCCCAGGGTTAACATGTCCTGGGGAATTCTTGAAGGAGTGTCTTTCCTACTTTCATTTGAAGTTGGGTCTGTGCTATCTGAACCATGGGATTATTTGCTCTTTTCTATAAAACCAAATGGAAAGATCCAGCTTTGTTTTCTTGCCCATTCACAATTCTTGTGTTTGCAAAGTTAGGACATTGTATTGCCATGAAGAATCCTTTCATCTTCTCCCTTAACATTTTCATTAATATACTTATTTCTGTTCTCTTACTAAATTATTCATTGGCTGCATCTTTGTGCTTTTTCTTTGTTACTGGAGCCTTAAGACATAGCAGCAAGATTGTACAAATCTTGTCTCATAATGCTTTCTAATTCTACCTGCATTTTAACAGGACGTGTACACTTTTACTACTAGCAGTCTGAAGAGTTCAAAACTGCCATCAAAATGTGAAGGAATTAAAAAATGGAGCTGACAGCTCTTTACAGTTGTCACTGCTGTGTGTAGTGTACATGAAAATGTGTTACTTTGGCTAGGAAGCACTGAACCTGTATAATTCATTCTTCAAATCTACTGCAATGTTAGTCTAGGTCCTCGTATTAACAAAAAAATTCACTGTGATTAAATGGAATTAGTGGATGATACAGTACTTAATGCAGAGGTAATAGTATCACTTCCCTCATTAGTGTGGGGCTGCAATAGCTTCTTAATTGATTTGAATCAGCATTTAATTAGAAAATGTGAATCCCTTGTGGCTAATTCATATATTGCACAATTTCAAGGTAGGCTATTATTTCCTTCTACAAGTAGCATCCCAGTTTCAGTTTAGGAGAAATATGAAATCTTATCTTTGACTCGTGACCTTTGAGGGTCTTGTGTATAGAGAGCTTGTACGTCATAGACTTGGGCTGTTTATCAGCACTGAGCCTCTAAAGGTCACTATCACCTGTCTCAGGAAAAAAAGATACAAACTTTATCTCAGTTTTTACTTTGGAGTTTCCACTGCTGAAGGACCTCACAGGCTGTTGTACCTTTACAGCGTGTATCAAGTATTTCTTGGGGGGGAAAAATCCAAGGGCTCTGGTGTTCAGAAAGCATGGTAAGAACAAAAAAGTGGACAAAAGTTTTATCATTTATGAAAGACTGGGAATGTTTGTGAGTCCATATTTTGAAAGAGTGGTGAAAGGTACTTGGTGAAATAACCATCTTGTTTCAGCTCTAGAAAGAATGACTTGAAATTGAGAGGGAGAATATCCTGCTCTTGGAATGAATTACACAAAGAAATCCCTGTGCTAGCATGATGTGAAAGTTTTATTGCATTCTGGGTTTTCAATTGTGCTGTATTAAACCATATTAACATTTGGGTTTCCTGGGGCAGTCAAAAATCATCGTTATGATGAATTCTTCATTTATATTAGTGCCAAATGATCAGCTATAGTGCTTCAAGGTCAGTCAATCATTCCTCTCTGGTAGAACATTTCTGCCTTTAAGGCAAATGAACCTCTTTTTTTTTTCTATCTCAAGTGCAGATAACTTATAGGACAAACTCACTAATAGCTCATCCTGTGTGCCATGGCTATTGCCCTATGATCCATCAATATACCTAAAATGAAAAGTGATTTCCCTGGAGATAAGAGGTAGAGCTGCTCATAGGTTGTTTGTGTACCTGACTGTAGATTCTCTAACAAGCAGATGAATCAGGTAAAGTCTGTCTATCCAGCCATTCTGTGGGTTGCTAAGAAGGAAAAAAAGCCCCTAGAGTCTGATCCAAACCTGGTTATAGTTTCACAGAGATCTTGATTCAAAGAGGCTTCAGAAAAGCAATTTTGAGTCAAATAAAGATAATGAGACTGAGAAGTCAACTATTCAGGTGAAAAGTTGGTAGCTGGCATTTCTTGCCTCTGCCTCAAGCTCAGGTGCCTGGCCCCATCTTACCATAGGTGGTTTTTAGTGCTTCATTGTGGCTTTCATCATAAAGCATTCAGAATAGTCATCATTCCCACCACTGCAACAACATGAGCTCACACTGAAGCAAAGTAGTGTTTAAACAAAGTGACTTCCAGAAATATTAATCCTAATAGTCCATTTGGTAATGTAAACCTACAGGATTGTTGTCTGAATTTGTGGTTTTAGTGCAAGTTTGATGTATGGTGTAGATTTCTTGCAGTCACTTGCCTCAGTGTGGCAAAGGAGAAACAGGTGTGGCTGGCCTTAAACTCTTTTCTTTCAAAGTCACTTCCATACAAAAGCATCTGACCCTTTGGTTTCCAGCTTGCTTTGGCACAGATGTGTAACTGCAGGGATTTTTTCAGTGACATTCACTCCTCTTCTCTTTTAATATTGTTATTCTGAGATTGTCCATATGTTGAAACTTGAGTAGTTATATCTGTCTGCATGGTGTATTTAGCCTCACAACACAATATTCCTTTCTTTGCTATATGTCATTTTTTTATTACTTGTGTTCTGAAGCCTATGAATTTAGCTCAGACTTTAAGGCTGAAAGCTGCTGATTCCTGAAAGTTAAAAATTAACAAACTCCTCTGAAGCTCGCTAAATCAACATATTCATCTGCAAAACAGCAAAAAGGTTGCTGAAGAGACCTGCTTCTTTCTGCTTCACATGCTTGCTTTGTGCTGCATGCCACTCCTGCTGCTTTCCCCCTTTTAATGGTGGTTTTCAATAGTATGTCTTTGTTTCTTCTTTTCCACCTCCTAACACCCTTTTCATCTGTCTTATGTTTTTGCCCAAGTCTCTTATACCTCTTTCAAGTTTCTTTTCAAAGGTATTTCCCGTTCTGAATGTAAGATTTTTTTTGAGGTAACATCTTCCAGTAGAATATCAGTGGCTCAGGTTCTTACATATCCCATAATGGAAATCAGACATCCTACACAGTGAGCAGGATTTACCAGAAGCCAAGTTCTTTTTCAACTAGCACTTTTGTACTAATTCACTTAAGCTGGCAGGAATAACTCAAGTGTAAGGCTTGAGACAAAGTGTAGTTGGATCTCAGGATGGTTTTGTGAGGGGAAATACAGTACATCCACTCCAACAGGTTGCCTGTTTTGGACATTCACAGGGAGAGCATAGCACCCTTCCATGTCTATCTCCATGATGCTTCAGGGAGCTGAGGTGTCCAAATCTGAGCTGAATGTAGTCTGCAGTTGTTGAGGTCTGGATAGGTGATCACCTTCATTTTATGTCTCTGTTAATGGTTGTATGTGGACATCATTAGGCATTTGAAAGCACTTGAGCACTGATCTAATTTTGCTTTCATAAACTGCAGTTGACCTCACTGGAAAGAAGTTTGACAAATGCCAAGTGGTTTTGAAAATCCCACTGAAGTGTTCCACAGTTGTCCTGCTATTCATAAAATCATAGAGGCATTACAGCTGGAGAAGACTTTTAAGATTGAGTCCAACCACTCACCTCTCACTGCCAGGCCCATCAATGAACTAAACCATATCCTTCAGCACTTCATCTGTGTGTCTTTTAAACGTCTCTAGGGACGATGACTCCATCACCTCCCTGGGCAGCCCCTTCCAATGCTTGACAACCCTCTCACTAAAAAAATTCTGCCTACTGTCCAATCTAAACGCCTTTGGCACAACTTGAATCCATTTCTGGAGCTTTAATGAATAAGAATGTTAAGAGCACTACTTCACAACCCTTTTTCAGGCACCTCTTGCAGTGATAGCTGCCACTTTTGCCAAAGCTAAGTTGGAGAGTGAACGTTATACAGGAGTTGCACTAAATGACCTACCCCTGCTCACACTCAGATTCTACTTAACTCAAGACATTTAAGATTTACTTCTTTTAAAGGTACTTACAACTGTATTTTTGCAGTGTACACGTCTAAGGTGAAGTTAGAGCTGCACATCAGCCTGTAGCTCTGCATCAAACAGACACAAGAAGCATATAGGAAGGTGAATAAAAAATGCAGTGACTGAATCTGCTCTTGTGACAAACTTGTAAATCAATTGTTCTCCCTGTTTCTTAAAATACAATCTTTTACAAGCCCGAAGTTGAAAAAGGCTTTATGTTTGTATGCAGTCAAATACTTTTGTCTTTGAAAGATCTATTTACAGGCATTGTCAATGGCAGTTGTTCAGCCCACCATCTAACTGCTATCTGCCAATTTCCTCTTTGTACTTTTACAAACTGGAGCTTTGGGATTCACAGTTTATTCCAGTTCATTCTTAATGATAGTGAGCCAAAGTCTTTTGTGTGGGTGCTTGTGAATTACTCTGAAGCACAGGACTCGAACTTCTCAGGAGAGGGACTTTTTTTTTTTTATATAGGGTTTTTTTCAGCAGTGGCACATTCTGGGTATTAGAATCTGGTTTCAGAACAGAACGTGTCAGTAAAAATAAAGTGAAGTTCTCCAATGCCCATTGTTTTGAAGGACTTTAACCTTGTCCATCTATGAATAATTTCTTGGTCTCAGGGATATTCCTTTAGCCTTTTTAGGCAAGGGCTAAATAAAGCTTGCTGTCACTTGTACTGAGGTAAACTTGAGGATTTCTGAGATGGCTATTGGTGGTTCTGTTAAAGTTAGTGCTGTCTCAGATGTTGTTCATAAGTGTTAGAGAAATGCTTGCTCTTGTGAATAAGCATTATTAAGCAGAGTTGTCACTTCTCTATTCATTACCTGTCAGACTGTGTTTACTTACTGACTTAGCTTTAGAGATGCAAGCTCAGTACACATAGGGCAAGCCTAACAAGTTCATGTGAGCCAAGAAAACCATCATTTGTGAAATACCACTTTCCATTATGTGTCTCAGTAGCTAGTTCTGATGTCTGTTAAGTGTGTATGAGGTCAGTGCATATTCATGATACTGAGTTGATTCATTTCAACCAACTTGTCTGAGCTTCCTATGCATGGACAGGAAGTCAAAGGAAGATGTATTTAGCAAAAGGCATCCTCCTTAAATTGAAATGAAAGACTATAAAAAGAGCTAAAACTTTGAGTAAGGCAGGAGAAACAATCATCCCAATGAGTTGAAGAGTGAAGGAAAAGAAGGCCTAGCATGAATGAGTTTATAACAACATCCAGCACCTTCCTTAGAGCTGTTCAAGGTTGTGGAAGGAGAAAATGTAGTCTTGGGTCATATCCTGATACTCCTAGTTGCAATATGCATCAGTCCAGTGGACTTGTGCTATTTCTGTCAGGATTCAACTGAATACTTTATGGGGTTTTTCTTCGTTGCTCAGATGTGCAGATAAATGCAATAACAGGAAACTGTCAGAAAATTTACAGTAATATTATCAGTAAGTATCAGGACTACAGATCTTCTGTTCTGATTGTACTACCCTCCAGCAGCCAAGAAAGCTATTAAAGAAAACAAATGTCTACTACAGTCAACTGACTGTTCTAATTTCCACTTTCATCTAGTGATAAATACTTGAAAATTATTCTATATTCTTAAGCTGGAGGAAAACACTGATTCAGTTAAGCCCAGAAGAGAGAAAGAATCATATGTGAAAACATAGTGGACTCACACGGGAAATTCAATTGTTGTCCTGGGAAATAAACACAGTTCAGGAAATCCTCCCACTGATGGGTGCCCCAGAAAGTACACATGCATCAAATCCTCAACTATTCCTTTACTCCTTCCCCCTTTTTTTTTAACCTGAATTTTAAAAGTTCTCCATATGAGATTTTCTTCTTTCTCTGCACTGAAAATCTTTGTAGAAATGCAATAAAAATACAGAAAGAAAATAGAGAGTCTGCTGAGGACAGGTGACCTAATTTATGGCTTTATGTCCCAAGTCTCACCAGAACATCCAAGGATATCAGCTAGCACACTCACAATTACTAATTATGAGGAAGCTTGACAGGAAGACCTGAAATCTTTTTACTAGATCAAGTAATATAGCCATGAGGAAAAGGAAAAGATTGGAGTAAATAAGACCTTGTGCACGTTTGTTAAAAATATGTTTTAGACTGCTGTAAGATGCGTATCTTTCTGACAAGACCATGTTGTTACTGTGTGGACCTTCCTAATTACAGTGAATGTATGCACAGCAGCTTTAGATTGTTTATTTTTATCATGTTCTTAAATGCAGAGCCTTGAATAAACCTGACTTCCAGGAGCTGGGCACCTGATGATTTTGGGGAACATACACTCAACTTTGGTTGAGCCAATTGATGTAGGTTTATCAGCATCAATGAGCTTAAGTGCAGCGCGTGCTCGTTGAGCAACTGCCCAGGGGATAACTAAAGGAAAAAGGTGCAAGTGAAAAGGAGTAGTCATGTAATATAAACAAACAGTTATCTGAGGAGAGGCAGAAGGGAAAGCAGTGTGTCCTTTTCAATGAAAAAGAAAACTCCAAATCAACACTGAAAAAACAAATGGCAAGGTCATTGGATTGACAATGAATAATAGACCAGCTAAGAAAGGCAATTGTGTGCTTCCATTCTTAAGAAAGCCATTTCTGCTGGCAACCAACCATCTCAACCAGAGACTGGAGTCTTATTATAGTAGGAAATGAGTTGTTCTGCTGGCTTCACACGTGTAGTGAATTGGCTGCAGAACTTCTCCAACAAAGTTCTTTTAAAACAAGTAGCAAATTGCAGATGAGACTCATCAATATGCCTCACACCATTCAGCTGTGTTAATACTGGCAGTATGCACACAACATATGGAGTTTAGGTATAGATTTAAATGTGTTAAATTTGACTCTCAAATTAGGTCGATTATGTTAGACAAATATTATCTGATAGGACACAGATACAGTAGTTAGCAAAATAAAGTACTAACCAGAAAGACTGAAGGAGTATGTCCAGGCTGAGCCTATTTGTAGACTGAACTTTGTCAGGATGACCAGTGCTGGTTTCTCACAAGTGTGTGATAACAGCAAAAGTCCCAAAGATCTCTGATTGCAGAGATCACTAAAATGCTCGCTATAAAATTACTGTCATTCTTCCTTCTTTCTCCACAAACACAGTGGAAATATATTTCAAAATATAAGAAGAAGCAACACCTAAGTTCCAGGACACACCATAACTTGCAGTGTATCACATGAACGAACATGGCGCAATCCACTCAGTAACACAGAGTGCTGGCTGAAAAGCCCAACAATAGACCATTCACTGAAAGCACCAGCAATTAGTACTGGAGTTACCCATGATTATAGGCTAATTAGAGGCCTGGTGTAAATGAGTATAGCTCTGCTGGTACCCTAATTTACACTTCTGTTATATGGCATTTAAAGCTATTTACAGTATAAGTCTTAGGTCTTATCATTTGTCCTGTCAGAGGAGAGATTCTCTTCTGCAATGTAAAGTGCTGGTTTCAGCATTTACTGAGAGAAGAACAGTCAGGTTAGCTTTTCCTGGTTGGAAACTGTTGTTCTATTGAAAGCAATTGCAGTCTTCATGATAAAATGGTGTATGTATTATATTCAATGTATTCCTCTACTCTTGTATTGAGCAATGGTGTAGACAAGGATGTGCCAGGGATTTCATAGAATCACAGAATGGTAGGGTTGGAAGGGACCTTTAGAGCTCATCCAGTCCAAACCCCCCTGCAGAAGTAGCTTCCCATAGATCACATTGCACAGGAACGTGTCCAGGTGACTCTTGAAGCCCTCCAAGGAAGGAGCCTCCACACCCTCCCTGGGCAGCCTGGGCCAGGGCTCCCCCACCTCAACAGCGAAATAGGTTTTTCTTATGTTTAAATGGAACTTTTTGTGTTGCAGCTTCATCCCATCACCCCTTGTCATGCTGCTGGATACAGCAGAAAAAAGTGCTGCCCCAACCTCCTGACACCCACCCTTTAGATATTTGTAACTGTTAATGAGGTCTCCCCTCAGTCTTCTCTTTCTCCAGTCTAAACAGCCCCAGGGCCCACAGCCTTTCCTCGTATGAAAGATGCTCCAGTCCCCTAATCATCTTGGTGTCCCTACACTGGCCTCTCTGCAGCAGTTCCCTGTCCCTCTTGAGCTGGGGAGCCCAGAACTGGACACAGAACTCCAGATGAGGCCTCAGCAGGGCAGAGTAGAGAGGGAGAAGACCTTCCCTTGATCTGCTGCCCACACTCTTCTTGAGGCATCCCAGGCTGCCATTGGCTTCTTGCCCATGAGGGCACGTTGCTGGTTCATGGTCAGTTTATTACCAACCAGCATTCCCAGGTCTCTCTCTGCAGAGCTGCTCTCCAGCAGGTCACTTTCAGCTTGTCCTGGTGTTGAGGTTGTTCCTTCCCAGATGCAGGACTCTGCCTTTGTCCTTGTTGAACCTCAGGAGGTTCCTCTCTGCCCAACTCTCAAGCCAGTCAAGATCCCACTGAGGTCAGTATGTGCTGACACGTGCTGTGACACATGCTGAGGTCAGTATGTGAATGTAAAAAAACCAACCACCTATTCTGAAGACTTTAATATAGCTGTAAAAGCTGATTATATGTCGGAGTGCGAGTGTAAAGATCTTGGAGAAAGAGCTCTTTAGCGTACATAAAAGATATCTCTATATAATGGCTTATAAACATGTTCCCTCAAAACCTGACAATATTGAAGGGGGATGATGAAAAGCTACTCAAAAATCCATTTAACTGATAAGCTGAATGTTCCTAATAAGCAAATTTCAGGCATCACTGTGAAATAAGTGAGAATATAGTCTGAAGTGAGACTCAGTTCTAAGAGATCCTGCATTTTCAGGACAGATTCTACACAAAGTGCATTTTTTAGAGCTCATTTAATATTTATAAAGTCAGCCCATTAGGTACCTGCAATTGGTACTTGCTGCCTGTCTCTCAAGACCTGCTACTGTAGTAGGAGCTGTGTAACAGATTCCTAGGCAGCAGATCTCATCAGACACTGAGAGGTTGCTCATCACTCAATGTAATTGCTGGATGGGAGCTGCACCTGCTGCAAGTGTGTGACCCAACAGCCTGTGATGCTGAGGTTCTGTCTGTGCCTGTGGAGAGATCAGATCTGCATCAAAAGCCAATGGCACCCTTGCTGGTGGCTGGGTGGGAGCCAGTGCATGCCTGCACATGGGTGTTGGTCAGGCACTGTTAGTTAATTAGACCTGCTGGGAGAATGAGCTGAGTCATTCCCACAGCCTGAAGGCAATGCAGTTAAATCAAGGCTGAAGAGCCACCAGAGAACTTCACCATGACTTTCTTTCCTGCCTTAAGCTTTCACTAACTCTCTGTGTCACCATCTCATGTAGGATAGGTGTTCTACGTCACAGAATCACAGAGTGGCATGAGTTGGAAGGGACCTCTAAAGACCATCTAGTCCAAATCCCCTGCTCAAGCAGGTTCTCCTCGATCAGGTGGCACAGGAACGTGTCCAGAAGGGTTTGGGAACCTCCTGATAAAGAGCCTTCACGCTCTCCCTGGGCAGCCTGAGCCGGGGCTCCCCCATCTGAAAAGTAAAGTAGTTTTTCCTTATGTTTAAGTGAAACTTTTTGTGTTACAGCTTTTGTCCATTACCCCTTGTCCTGTCACTTGAGACATCAGAAACAAGTGCTGTCCCGTCCTCTTGACATGCACTTTTTAAATACTTGTAACTGTTAATGAAATCCCTCCTCAGTCATCTTCTGAACATCTCCAGGTCCCACAGCCTTTCATCCTAAGAAGGATGTTTCAGTCCCCTGATCATCTTGGTGGCCCTGCACTGGCCTACAGAACTGCAGAGGATACACTGGGATTGCTCTCATCACTTTGCAGTCATCTCTGATTTGTTCCCAGATCATCCACTGGCCATTAAACATGTGAGCTCCTGAGACTTGGAGGATATGGGCAAAATTTGATACAGGATATTTATGGAAGGATATATATAGGAAACAGAAGTAAATCTTTGGTATTTAGGAGCGGAAGCATCCTGCAGCAACATAGATGTAGCTTACACCATACAACAATTCACATTTTCTGACACAAGAAGCAGCCCCCAGGATAGTCTTGTCTGGACCTTGCTATGAAAGAAAAAAATTAACCCTGGAACTGAGGCCAGTATGTAGATGCCAGGGCACATGAGCAAATACATGACAATCCCAACCAGAAATGATGGTTCAGAGGAATTGCTTTCATCCAAATGAAGAAAATTAAGTGGACAGCACTCAGAGGGGAAAAAAAAAAACCCAACTAAATAGAACCTGTAAGTTGTGTAGGAGCTTTTTATAAAGCTACAGGGAAGGAAGATTACAGTTTTAGTTTTAATGTTTTCTTGGTTCTGCAGTGAAGACAGCAATTAGAGGTAAATGTGTATGGATGAGAACTCAGTGTAATTAGCTTATCAAAAAGAGGAGAGGGGAAGAGTTGTTTAATGGATAATGTCTTCATAGAGGCTGGAGGGAAACCATCCAGTAAAGATTTCTTTAAACCAGCAAAGAAGCACGTAATGAAAACCTACTCCTAGAAGCTAATGGTAGACAAATTTAAATGGGAAATGAAGCATGCATTTGAGCAAGCGGGAGCAGTTCAGTACTGAGAAACGTTAAGGACCTTGGTGTTTGTGTCTTCAGATCAAGAGTTTTTTAAAGATACACTGCATTCAACAAGGTTTTGGTTGTAAACCAGACCCAAGTGATGGTTGCTAGACCAAAGACAGGCAGGAACTACAAGCAAGTGGAAGAAATGGAAACCACCAAGTGCAAAATGAAATGAATTGCACCCTCAGAATGAGCCTGGGAAGTGTGAGGAGGTGTGTAACCCCGCAAGCCAGGAGTTAGCACTGGGGAGCTTTGAAGGGCTTTCCTTCTAACCACACCAGTGGGAAATTGTACTGGATTTCTCTGGACTGGAAGCTGCTCTTTGCCTATCACACAGCAACCTCATTGCTCTTCAGTATATCTTTTAGAGATTTTTGGCAGTAATTTAATCAGAAACTAAAATTTTCTGCTTGCTGATTCAGCTTCAGAACACAAACAGAAAGTTAAACAGAGGGCACAGATGGGAATGGGGCAGGGGAAACCTCAAGTGAGTGACAGTTCTCAAGTAAAATTCTCTACATTTCTTATACTCTTGGGGTTTTGTTGTTCTGGCACAGCCTGTCTAGAAATAACACTGCCTGGGATAAACTCTCCTTGTAGCAGTTGGCTATGTTGCAGAGAAGGAGCACTTGAGCAATAAAGGTCAGTGTGAGGACTCTGCTTGCACAGTGCAGTGCAGCCCACTCGTCTGTGGCTCTTTCCATAACCAGCTGACTGGTGTGGCATGAGTTCAGTGATGTTGGATGTGAGCCCAGGGAGTCCCTGCAACCTGCAAGGTCAGAGCTCATGTTCCCAAATTTAAATGTGCCATAACTGGGCTTTGTTTTCAAACTGAGGAGCTCTGCTTGGCCTCATGGCTTAGCTTTGTGCTTGCCTGAGTTTGGAGCTGCCTGTTGCTCTCCAGCCCCACATCAGCTACTTCTTGCTTCTGGCTCTTAAGGAGCTGGCCCTCAGGGCTTAATATGTATATATGATTGAAGTAATTATGCATGTAAATTTCAACTTTATCACATATCTGACTACTTCATTAAAGAGATTTAAGGGCACCTCCAGTCAGCAAAGGTGACTTGAAACTTACTTGTTTCACATCATATGAGTACACTTCGTCTGTCTCAGCTGGATTCTGACTGGCAGAAACATCCTAAACCATTCCAGGTTTGTTCTCAGCTTATGTCTGACATCTCTTTGAGGGCCATTATATTTATATATATGTATATACCCTTCTCTATGTATAAACTGATTTTCATCTAGGTTCCCTTACATAAAATACAACACTTCAAATATTTAGAAGAGAAGGGAAAAGACAAGATTATTTCTTGTGAGGAGAGCTGAGTCTTCCTTGAAGGCTGAACACTTTGATAATTTTCCTCAGCAGTTATCTTCAACACCAGATTTTGGCAGAACGTGACTGAATTAGGGCCTGGGGGCGCACATTCCAATTCAGGAGTGTGTTGGAAGGAGTCTGCCTGTGGTGCAAAATGGTACCTGCAGTGTGAAAGCTTAGGAACAGAAGGGGTGAGGTTGTGAGAAGAGGGCATCATGGTGCTCATGATGAGACAGAGCAGTACTCAGAAAGGCTTGGCCAAAGTTCCCTTTGAAGTCCTGCAGCTGGGACCCAAGCAGTCCCAGCAGAGATGGAGGTGGATGTGGGTAGTGATGCACTTATCTCACCTGGGAACATGCGCTCTGCACAGGCTGAGGGTAGAATCAGTTCTTTCTAACCCTGGCTCAGTATTTTAACAAAGCCCTTTACTGTCTCTGTACATTTTTTTCTAAAATATGACTTTGTTTTATCCTAGCTCTGGGATTTGAACATTGGCAGTTAAGTGCAAACGAGCATTTTCTTCCCTGCGGTTGAGAACCACCCAATCACGGACAGTATCACAGAAGCTGGTGTTATGTATGTGCCTAACTTAATCCACCACTAATATTATTTGAAGCTGACAGCATTTTATTTACTCAAGAGCTTTCATTTAATTCATTCTCTGTTTCCACAGTGCATATCTCTGACAGCCTAAGAACAAGTTACAAATAGCATCATTGATAGTGAGTGGCCCAACTCATACCCAGAGCAGCAAAGCTTAAATCTTATAAAAAAAAAAAAAAAACCCTGGTGCAAACTCCAGGAAAGGTAAACATCTGCTCAGTTGGATTTGCCTATAAATCCCAGGGGTGATGGCACCCTGCAGCACAGTGTGGTGCTCCAGAACAAAGCTTATGCACAAGAAGGGGAAGAAAAGGGGACAGAACAACAGATAGTTTTGAGTGACTGAAGGGCTTTTTGGAAAAGAATAGTTTTTCCAAAGTAAACTAAGCATGAAACTTACTGTGTTGGTATCAATGCACTAAGAAAATATGATACTGGTTTCTCTTAACCAATGTAAACATCTTGCTGTAAGGAACTGCAAATTCAGGTCTCACTGTGCAATCCAGTCCATTGGGCTTTGTGACTGTTATCTCAAGGAAGCCTGCTGGTTTGGACAGCAGGAGGTGGAGATCTGCTGAGCAAAATGTTGGCTTAACAAGTGTTAACCTTTTTCTCAGGGGTCAGAGTGCAATCAAAATACCCTTCCAGAGAAAGCAACAGGGTGAGATTAATTTTACATGCTTACAGCTATGATTGTCCTAGTGTTATAGGGAAGACAGGATAAATTCAGGCAGACAAGTTTTCATTAATTGAGGGAATTTCCAGGCTAATTTCCAGGTGTTCAGGGACCTGACCTGTTTCAATTTGAATAATAGCTGATGACAGAGTTCGATATGCACCAACCTTCTGTTTAAACAGAGGGGAGAGAATTGATTTGGGTTGAGGCTTTTTAATCAGTATTCCACAAATATGACATTGGTTTGCTAAGCCCAGCTAACAGTTCTTTCCTTGAGAGATTTAAACTTAAATCAATGCATTTAACTTTGCTCTATGTAAAATATAAAATCCCCAAGATCAAAACACAAAATTTATGCTATACCTGGTTATTGATGTCAGTTTTAACCTGGATTGAGGGGAAAAAACATAAAAACCTGTCAGATACTCTTTAGACTCTTCCTTTGACAATTAGACTCCAATTTCAAGTTTCATTTGTTTAATGGACAACTTTCTCAGTCGTTAACTGTATCTAAAGTGAATGCTAATTAATGCTAAATTACAGTTCCTAAGGTGCTACCTACTATACCCACCTGAATACCAACAGCCACCCACTATTTGTTGTATTAGTAAGAGGGAAACAATGAAAGAGAGAGAAGTCTGTGAGGGTGACAGAGAAGTGGAACAGGCTGCCCAGAGGGATTGTGGAGTCTCCTTCCTAGGAGCTCTTCAAGAACCACCTGGACATGTTCCTATGCCACTTGATCGATGTGAACCTGCTTCTGCAGTGGGGTTGGACTAGATCTATAAAGGTCCCTTCCAACCCCCACCATTCTATGATTCTAAGTCAGGGATGACAGTTTCCCATCAGCTCTGGTCTTCCAGTTATTCACTGTAACTTGATGTTACTTGCTGAGCTTTATAATTTCAACTATAATTTTTTTGTATAGGATTTTTAGCCTACTTAGAAATGATCTCGAGCCTTCTGGGGAATCATTTAATATTTAATGCTGTGGTAATCTGACATCAAAATGTCATGAGTAGGTAACCAAGAAATGTGTTTAGCTCACATATTCCTTGAAGCACCGTGTGGTGGGGAACACACACCTCTAGCAGTGGGTTATCTGTTGTCAATGTCACTTTGCTCTACAGTTAACACAAAATACTATGCTTGCCAAGATAACAGTGGCACTGAGCAGCTACCTCCTGGTAGCTTTGTTTGTATTTCCTGAGTTCCCAACAAAGACAGTTCTTATAGAATTGGAGAATCATAGAATGGTTTGGGTTGGTAGAAGATTATCTAGTTCCAACTCCCCTGCCATGGGCAGGGACACCTTCCGCTAGCCCAGGTTTCTCCAAGACCATTCCATCCTGCCCTTGAACACTTTCAGAGATGGAGCACCCACAACCTCTCTGGGCAGCCTGTTCCAGTGCCTCATCACTTTCATAATAAAGAATTTCTTCCTTGTATCTAACCTAAATCTACCTCTTTTGGTTTAAAACCATTACCCTATCAGTACGTGTCCTTATGAAAAGTCTCTCTCTGGCTTTCTTGGAGACCACCTGCATGCTGTGCAAATACTTAAGAGGAAAGGCCCTGTCTCTGGGATGTTTGCAGTCTCCTAGATGTAATCAAAAGGCAATCCACTGACTTTGTAGATCTCTGTAATGAGCTTTAAGTAGAGAGAGGTGCTTTGAATGTTTAGTCTCTTGTTTAAAACCAGGCTTAACCTTTAGTATGGTACTTACCTGACAGCGCCATGGATCTGTTAATCATTTACATCCCCTGCTGAGTGTTTTCAATCTATTTCCATCTCTCTGTCTTCTCCTGGCCGTAGCGGAAATACGATGTTTCTCACTGGCTGGCCCAAAATCTAGGCATATATCTTCCTCAGAGCACAAGATTCAGCACGTACTAACATTTAGAAGCAAACATGTAAATGGCAACCCTACTCCTAACAATCAGACTAGTAGTAAAATAGACAGCCCCAAATGTTTCTTTGAGATG
The DNA here is from genome assembly GCA_013401255.1 of Urocolius indicus. Classification (NCBI taxonomy): domain Eukaryota; kingdom Metazoa; phylum Chordata; class Aves; order Coliiformes; family Coliidae; genus Urocolius; species Urocolius indicus. The sequence goes on from WBNH01009060.1 coordinate 214,506, forward strand.
AATGACAGATATCCCTTATGCAAAACCATGCAAATTGGTTCCTGTTCCCTGTACCACACTTTAAGAGACTGTTAAGCATAGATAGTGCTGTAAATGGCATTTCTCCATCTCTTGGCAAAACACGTGCATTCATGCCTGCTTGTCAAACATGGCACCACAGACAGTATCTGTGACTGGGGTGTGTTCCCCAGAGAACCTGTATTGTTTCTGTGATGCTCACTAGATCTCACAGTTCTTGTTAAGACATATCATCTTGGCATTTGTGAAATATTAAGTTTATAAAGAGTAATGACTTCTTTTTGTCCAAGAAGTAGACCCTCCCCCATGTCATTTTTATTGGTGAGGTGTTTGTTCCCATAAAGGCCAATAATCTTATTTAGCTTCTTGTCTCTACTATGAGGTACATTTGTATCTGCTTGAAACTTTTCAGGATAAACAAGCCAGCCAGAGGCTAAATAATTACTGACAGCTGTTAGGTACTGTCTGTCCTATTGTTCAGATGTTCATCAAGTTTTGTAACTGTTTAGAAACTTCAGTGTTAGCAGAACAAGGTGGTTGGGTTTTGTTTTGTTTTTTTTCACCAGATTTATCCAGAATCGTGTGTTCTGCACATTTATTTTTTCTACTCAGTCTCTGAGGAATTACTGAAAAATCTTGATCTTTCTCTTTCTTACACAATCACAGAAAAGATTGGGTTGGATGTGGCCTCATCTGCTTCACCACTCTGTGCAAAGCAGGGCCTACATCAGAGACATTAGCTATCAGCTTTCCTTGTGACATTAGCAGGTATGGCCAGATAATCAGGAGGGAGCGGTGTCCATGCAAAATAAGGATGGTCTGCACAGTTACGCAAGGTCAATATGACAGCGGCAACAAGTAGTATCCACAAAATGTACACATGCCAGGCAAATCCAATTGCAACACGCTGCCATCCATATCAGCTAACAGAGGTGCCAACAGATTTGCACAAAATGTGTTTTCTCTGTGGTGGTTATTGCCAAATGAGCATCCAGATGAAGAGTTTTATAAACTGGCCATTTCTTTGGGGAACTTGTGCTTGAACTTTTAGCCCTAATGCAGGCACAGCTTTGCAGTATTACCTCTGCATCTGTCTCCATGTCCGTGGACATTTCCATCTATGAAATTGAGTGCAGACACAGCTAAGAGGAGACTTCTGAGTGTGCAACCCAGTGTGGCAACAGGCAGGCTGCTAACAGCTGATCTTCATTGCTGTAGGTGTCTAGGTAGCACCTCCATTCATCTTCCTCACCCCAGAACTACCGTGTTCCTTCATTCTCAATGCCTATCCATCCTCACCCCCACCAGTACTCTTGGGCTTCTGCTGTCTTCTTAGTCCCCACATCATCCCCAAATTTGCCTGTGGGTCCTGTAGCATTGGAGTGGGACTCAGAGTAGCTCAACCTGCAGAAGAAACGAGAATGACATATCTCTCTATTTGTGCAGCATCTCCCAGAGCAGCAGGTGTAAAATCAGATTTTGGATTTAGGACACAGTAGAGATTAATGTTATGGGCTCTGGCCAGAAAAATGTACTCTAGGCAGATGTGGTGCTCTAATGGGTTTAGTAGAAGCATGTTGTGCATGTGTAGGTACATCATTGGGCCAAGTCCCTGTGCTGGAACTGCTGCTTTCAAAAGCTAATGAGACAAAAATGCTAATTTCATGACCTATCTCCTGGACTCCTCACAGAGCTCCCTTTCCCTTGGGATTTGGGAAGTGAATTGAGATGTAAGGTCAGACTGCAGTGGAAGCGTTATGTGTTGGACTGGGGCAGAGGAGAACAAAGCTTACAAGAGGGGGTTACTATCTATATACAGTGACAAAAATAGGTCCTCTCTGCATTTTTTTCAGGCAGGTAGAGCACAGGAGCCTGGGCCCTGAGCCATCTACAGGCACATTCCTCTACACTGCCCAATGAACATACCAGCCCTGAGAGCCCAGTATGCTGATGGGGCAGGCACTAGGGGCTTGGTACCAAAGCCTCAAACTTCCCAGCGCACTAATGAATCTCCAGTGGGCCAACAAAACTGATGTTCCACTACCTCAGCCTGGTCCCTCATTACCATCATGTCATATTTTCTCAGGCCCGCTGGCCTTCCTCAAAGTCCCATCCCTCATATATCTGCTGTTGTGGCTTTAGGAAATCAGAGTGAGCCTCAGGTTTATCAAATAATCCCAGCTAAACTGAAATTCCTCTCAGCAACACAGCTAAACTGCTTATGTCTCTATCACAGAGATGACAGAAAAGGAGTAAAAATGAAATATTTGTTTTATTCCTACGTCATTTCAAGGAACGTTAAATGTGAAATCAGGGCTCAGGGTCAAAACCTGGTCACTGCTACTTGTTCTGCTGTCACTTGTCAATTTTTAGCCATTCCCCCAGGATCTCTGTGCCTCACCATGTCAGTTTTGCTGTGCTCCTTGTCAGCTTCACAATAAGGAAGAAGGAGGAAAATTGGCAACTGGCTCACAGGGATCAGAGGTGGAATAAATTGAGATGGAGTTGTTGAAGGAATATGAAGGCCTCAATGCTGAAGAACACTGAAAACCCAACAAGGAATTAAAGATGTATTTTAGACATGCAATTAAAAACTGCAAGAGATGTGGAAACATCAGAAATGCTTCTAAATGATAGCAAAAGGTGAAGAATCAGTGAATGTTGCCAAATAAAGGTCCTAAATTCCAGCAAAATGAAGCCAGAAGAGGCAGAAGTAAATAGATTACAAGCTTTCAGTCTGCTGCACTGGTTAGTACTACACCAGGGGCTGTGGGAAGCCATGGGACTTTGCACAATAACTGCTCTGTGTTTGTCTGGGATTCCAGAGACATGGGCAGAAGTTGGGGGAGCAGGGATCGAGTTATGAACTCACAGTTTAAGCACATACTAAACTTATACTGCAGATGTCCTGAAACCTTGCTAGGCAATCTTGTGTTGCATCCATTTCTTGTGTAGCTCAGCTGCTGTTATGGCAGTGTTCCTAGTAAAAGGAGAGGGTTGGTGTTAAAAGGGGAAGAGAAGTTAGAACACCTCTGACCTGATCTAGGTGAACCTGCTTCTGCAGGGGGCTTGGACTAGATGATCTCTAAAGGTCCCTTCCAACCACTACCATTCTGTGATTCTGTGACTACTCAAAAAGCAATAGCCATGTTCATTAAAAATATCCCCTTGAAAAGGCAGTGGTGATTATTTGGTGTGTTCACCATAGAAAGAGGAGCATTCTGTAGCTCACCATCCTACACAGCTCTGGCCACCACGCTGGAAGATTCTGGCATTGATCTTCCAGCATCTGTTACAACCAACGTATTTTTAGATGCATATCTGCTAGGGATTTTAAAACTTCAAGAAATGGAAATAACATATCCCTGGATGGGCTGCTTTTATATCTGCTCCCTGATGCTTAAAAAAACCCACAAGTATCTCATCTCATCTTATCTGAAATTCTCCCATTCAAAGGGGTTTTGTTATGCCTTTATTTCCCAGGTAATGAAGATCCTTGCTTGGAGAAATTCCCTCTCCACATATATACTTAGCACTAAATACACTCTTAACAGTCTTTAGGGTAAATAAGGGTTACCTGATTGCTTCTCACTATAGGATTCTTTTCTTAGAATCATCATGGAATGGCAGGGTTGGAAGGGACCTTAAGAGCTGCTCCAGTCCAACCCCCCTGCAGAAGCAGCTTCACCTAGATCAGGTCACACAGAAACGTGTCCAGGTTGGTCTTGAAGCCCTCCAAGGAAGGAGCCTCCACACCCTCCCTGGGCAGCCTGGGCCAGGGCTTCCTCACCTCAACAGTGGAATAGCCTTTCCCTTTCCTTCCCAATTTGCTTATCATTTTGCACAAATGGAACCAGTTAGGTTAATTTTTCTAGTCAGAGTTGTTTTCCAAGCTAAATGACTGTTTAAAGCTGCTTTTCTTCTCTCTTCTTCTCCCTTCTCTCTTTCAGCCAAAATGATTCTGTCATGCAAGAATAAGCCCAGGAAAGCACATCTGTCTGTTTGTTTGTCTGTGTGTTTTTAATGGTAAAAAAATCAGCTTTGTCAAGCATTTGGAAAGGTGTATCTTTGTTGTGGCAACAAACTCTGTGATGTTTTGAAGTGCTCTGATACCATCTTGCCATTAAAAAAAAAGAAGCCAAACCAATAAAAATTAATTGTTTTACCTTCAAAGCTGGACTTGGTTAAAGTACAGCAAACAAGGCAATGTTTGGGGCCTTGCTGAGAAGAGCAGGGTTAAAACAAAATGTTGAATAACTACCCAGTGCACATGCACTGCCCTTTTTATGCCCCAGCTGAAGCATTGGTGATGATTAATACACCCAAACATACCTACCTAAAGGCTGTGGCAGAACACATTGCAGAAGTTAGAGGTGTAAACATTCTGGCATTCTTATTTCTGAGTGTCTCTGTTTGACCCTTTGAATGATGCTGGTTTTATGTTGTATTTTTCATGTAAGGAGCCAAGCAGGCACACCTTATTCAGTCTGTGTCAGGTACCTTTTTCAGTCTCTGAGCCATAGCTGCAGCTCTTTTGTAACCCCCCTCTATCTTGCCAGCATCCTTTCTCTGAAGGATGGTATGGAGTTCCAGTAATGGCTGCACAAATAGTTGCTCTGTAATTGCCATCATTTCCCTGGTACACTCAAAGTTTGCCAATAAAAAGTATCTGAGGCCGGCTACTGGTGCCAAGTGTTTTTGTAAGTTGTGCTGAGCACCTCTTGCTCTCATTGAGTTCAGCTGGTGTTGACAGCTCCAAATACCTTGCACGGGTAAGCACTTGGCATGTAAGGCAAGTGAGACAATCAGCATTTTATGCATGTCAGGATATGATCATGCTTGTTTTAATTCACTCTCCAGTAAGCTTTCTTGCAGAAAAACAGCTCTTGCACTTGATAAAGTCCATGCCTTCAACCAAAAGGCAGCAAGTGTAATTATAAACTGCATATGAGAAGGCTTTAGCATGAGAGAGTTATCTTCTGCTTTAGCTACATTTGCAGCCTATTAAACTTCAGATGATTGAAATAACATTTTCTTTCTTGCTCATGTAAAGATGTGTGCTATCACTTTCATGCAGGTAATTGCATTATTTAAAAATATGAGTTCTTCACCTGTTTTAGAAGAGAGATGTGTTCTAAATGCCAGGCTAGCACCATGGTGTGTGCACATGCAGACATGTAGAACACAATTGTTATCACAGTTAGTGGCCCACACTGACCACAGGCTGAGCACTGGGAGGTTCTGCTCCCCCTCCACTCTGCCCTGCTGAGGCCTCCTTTGGAGTCCTGTGTCCAATTCTGGGCTCCCCAAATCAAGAGGGACAGGGAACTGCTGGAGAGAGACCAGTGCAGGGCTACCATGATGATGAGAGGACTGGAGTATCTTCCTTATGAAGAAAGGCTGCGTGACCTGGGGCTGTTTAGTCTGGAGAAGAGGAGACTTGGATGGAGGGGACTCTCATTAACACTTACAGGTATTCAAAAGGTGGATTTCAAGAAGATGGAGTGGAACTTTTTATTTCTGTTGACTCAAGTGACAGGACACATGGAGTAATGGACATAAGCTGAAACACAAACATTTCCACTGGAACAGGAACAGGAGGAGAAACTCTTTTAGTGCTGAGGTGAGGGAGCCCTGGCCCAGGCTGCCCAAGGAGGGTGTGGAGGCTCCTTCTCAGGAGGTTCCCAAACCCAACTGGAAACGTTCCTGTGCCCCCTGAGCCAGGGGAACCTGCTTGAGCAAGGGCTTAGACTGGAGCAGCTCTGCAGGGGCCTTCCAACCCCCACCATTCTGGGATTACAGAATTCTGGAAAGCCAGATCCACTGGAAGGGAGGGGAATGGGAGTTGTGGTCCATCTGTTAAACGGACTTCTGTGCATTGTCTGCTGATGAAATAGGAGCAATGCAATATTGACAGAGAAGGAAGAAAGGGATGAGCATTTGGAGGAAAAACGCAAGCACACACGACTATTTTACCCCAAATCACATAATCTGTCCCTCAGGCAAGTGTGTTGTGTCAGACAACAGGAAAGTGTTGCACTGATATCTCATATGCCATTTCTTTCCACGGAAGCACTGACAGTGTTGGCAGTAGACCCCTGCAATCAATTTGAGTTTGACCCTCCCTGGCACCAGAGAATCATTTGTGTTTCCCCATCATGGCAATTCAGTGTTAGCAGCTCTGGCTACGAGTAGAGAAAGTTTGATTATTTATCATCTCCGAGTGTGTTCTTCTCTGGATAAGTGCTGCTTTTAATGACATACTTCTTTGGTGATGTGAATGTAAAATACATGACAGTTGCTGGTTATCTTTTTAATTTTATGGATGGCATAGCTTAAAACCAAGAACATCAAATAAAATAACTACTGCTGAGAGTGAATAAAAGTTGGCAGGTACGGTAGTTTAAAATAGCCCCATTTTCACCCTAAATATAGCCTAGTTTAATTGAAATCTAGTGGTAGCTATGAGATAGCTGCTATATCAAAGACCAGTGACAGCCTGCTGAGGTTAAAAGAATACAGGCTGCCTGTGTCTCTGCTGAGATAAAGTGGCATCACAGAGAGCAGAGCAGCAGATAGATTGATGGAGAGTTAAGTTTTTAAAACACTGATTTGTAAAGCCTTTGTGCATTTTTATTATACAGTTTGTTTGTCTTCCTAGTAATACAGGTTTGTGCCTGAAACCAGAAGCGTGAGGCACATCCCCAGCTGCTGTTAAACTGCCTTTGCTCAGCTGGAAAGGAAGCCACAGATACACTGAGTCAGTCAGGTGTCCCCACTGACATTCTGCCAGTCCAGGAGCAAAAATGATAGAATTTCAACTTTTTCCATGAGGGAATTTCTTACAAATGGGGATTTCAGCTCCATGAGGTCAGCTTCAAACCACCACGTGGTTTAGGGCAGAACCCTCAGTATATTAAAGCAGAATCCAGTGCAAGTGTGTGGTAAACTAAGTGACCCATCACAGCGATTCTGTTAATACTTGACTCTAAGAGGACCACGTACAGAAAGGCCAGAGCTTCAATTCTAGGGAGGAGTTGTCTCCGTTGTCCCAGGTGAAAATTTCTCATTATCCTGCTACTTTCAGTATTCTTTAATTAATAAGTACTGATTTGAATTTCCATTCTTTCCAGTTATTATTATTTTTTTTCAGTTTCATACAGTCTAAACCCCAACCTCTCAGACTTATCCTCCCTGGTAGCTATTGCCATTCTTTTTACTTTCTGGTACTTAATTAATATTTGCCATGTTCTTACTAAGGTAAGTCCATACTTTCTTATTATATGAAATTAAAAGCAGATGAGCTTAGTTCCCAACTAAGAGAAGCTTTGGAAAGATATGGGACACCTTCATTTCTGGATTTATTTTCTTTTGATTTTGATTCTCAGGAGGGCCCCTAAGACCTTCTATCAAGGCTGTCAATCAAAGGAATTGGTGAATCGTTGAGTCAGAGCTATGGCTACAAGCAGATCTGAGGTGAATTCCTGACTTCCTTGTTAATTGCACACAAACAAAACCTCTCTGTGGCTGTGGGTCACTGCTAGGTGAATACAAAATAAGCAAGTGAAAGCCCATCCACCTCAGTTTTTGTGATTGCTATTAAGAAAATGTCAGTCCAGTTCCTCTTCTGAGCCTCATGCTCTCTTGGACTGGCAGAATCAGGAGGAGCAGTAGGAAGACAAAGCAACCTGCCTAAACAGAAGAAAGAACATCCAAAGTGCAACTCCTCTACCTGAGTAAAGAACAAAACCAGTAGACAGGGAAAACAGAGGGATTTGTGGAGTATGCTAGAAGAAAAAAACCAACAGTGTTATTGGAAGGTGCACAGGCATGCTGAGGGGTACCATCATGATGGGTGAATTCATTGTTCTTATAAACCTTGTTGGATAGCTGTAACTTGTGTTCTGTGCTGGCCTCGTTGTTTGTATGTCATACCAACAAATAGCAGTTTGGGAAGGGGAACTCCAGCAGACATTAAGATGCCTCAGAGCGGTTTTTTGTATCCAAGCATACTTCTCTCTTCTGGACTGCCATGAGAGCTGAGACTGCCCAGTCCTCCCCAGGAGGCTCCTTACACACTGCAGGACCTGGCAGAGGTGAGAGTCTGCCCTCAACATCACCACCCCACAAGTGCAGGTTCCCTGGAGCTAAGCTGCTTCACCTTGGGAAACCAGAGGGCTGCTGCTGAGGCATCTCAGCGCACAAAGAGCCTCACTGGGAGTCACCCAAGTTCTTGATGCTGTTGTTTATGTAACTTGAACTGGTTTCAGATAACCAGATTAGTAAACTGATACCCTGTAAATTGTATATGAGAAGGGGTCAGACCAAAGGGGCTGTCTCTGATAATGGCCACTAGTGGATATACAGGGAAGGGCATGTAGCAGTGCTTCCACACTGACACCCCCTGAGCTTCCAGCAAGCTGTGCACCAGCAGCTCTGCAGCTGAGCATGATATCTGTGCTTAATAGCCATGAAAAATTCCCATTGATGTTCAGGGAATTTTGTCTGAGAAAAAAAGCTTCTAGTCATCCCTACTGAGCCAACAAAGATAATTTTGCAATTTTTCTCTGTATTTGGCTATCTCCAGTTTTGCTTTTCATATACAAAGGCAACAGTTAAAAGAGTGACATCAAAACTTCCAAATCTATACAAACAGAAAGCTTAATCAAAACCCATAAATGGAGACAAAGAGGACTTTCTCTTGTGGGCTGTGCTGCGTCTCTCAAAGAGTAAAAAGCACATTTATTATTGTACTTTTTGGAGGGAAGAATTTTCAGTTCCTCCTCAATAGATAGTTTTGAACAGTTCATTTCACAAAACATTAGGAAGGAAAGATTTGAGGGAAATTGTATTTCTCTGCCTGAAAATTGAGTTATGGGCAGGGTGTTTGCCAGCTCATTTTTCTTGTTTGTGTGAAACAGACATTTGTGAGTTCTGGAAAATGAGCAATGGGAGGAGAAAGGAAATTGTCTAAGCTACATAAGAAGGTTAGATAGTAAACTGGTATAATTTATAAGAGCTTACTGACACTGCTGTGCTGTGATACCCAAGAAGGCCATGGTGGGCGCGCTGCACAGTGTTTTTGCCTTCTGACCCATCAAGACAATGGCAGCCATAGGTGGGTCAACTTTTGTGTGCCTTGAGGATGTGGAAGCAGCAGAAGCTGTTAAGTGAATAAGTCTAAATACTGATAGTAGCTTTTGTACTTGAACTTAAGCTATCAGGCTGATGCTGGTCACATCATTCAAAGCTATCAGGCTGATGCCGGTAACATCATTCAGTGAGAGAGGCTCACTAACCGAGCCCATAGCAAGGATGAGGACTTAAAGGCTCACGGCAGGGTCATCAACACATTCATTGACAGAGTGGAGAACCATATGAGTTAAAATGGAGATCTTTTAGAATTGTTTTCATAATGGATGCTACATGGACTGGAATGGTTTGGGGTTGATGCCAAACTCTTCCTGCGTGTAACTAACTGAAATAACCCTGAAATATTGAGGGGACACTGTGAGGAGGATGTGCTAGAAGAACCTTGAACTGACTTTAAAATAAATGGATTGTAGTATTCTCCTTGGGAAAAGAGTCAGTGCTTATGGCTGTGAACTGGTTTTGCAGCATTGTGGTGCTTAGCTGCCTACCAGCGTTAACCTGGGACAGGATGTCACACTGGAAGGCAAGCTGCAACTTTTTACAAGCAAGTACTTTATGAGCTTCTTAATTGAGATGATTTGTGTTTGTACATCAAGAGAGTCAGGAGGGAGACTGCTGTTTTTCTCTAGGCTGGAGCTAGGAAGGACAGGCAGAGCTTGCAAACAGCTCTCTCCTCTGACACTGGATACTGGTATTCACTGCAAGTCCTCATTTGGTTAAACAAATGCAGGCAGTTTTTACTGATATTTTTGAATATGCCCCAAAAGTAACTTTTGAGTGGTCAGTTATCTTTGTGAGTGAATTACACTTACTTACCTTAGAGTTTACAAACATTGTTAACGCGACAAAGCCAAGAAAGCAGAAAAATGAAGCATTTTACTGTGAAAATTTGGGCGGACAGCAAAGCTAAAGTACAGGGCTTCACTGGAGGAGCTGGTCTTGATTTTCTTAAATTCTGAAGACATGAGCTATGAAAGAATAATTTCTTCTCTTATCAATTGCATGTTCCATTAGGAAACCACTTTGTCTTTTTCAGTTTCAGCAGCTACAGAGATGAAGGCACTTGGTGCCTAATTGCTTTGGGTTAATAACACATTCTTATCCCAAAGATGTATGCTTTATATGTATTGCATCCACAAAGAGTATTTGTTAGCTGCACTGGAGGGAAGAGGGAACACAGCACATAAAGCCTTTTGCAAATCCATTTCTAAATCCAATAGTAAACATTTTGTGTTCCATTATAAAGGAAAAGATGCTCTTCATTTAGAATCTTAAAGATAGTCTTCATCAAACTGTGATGATTTTTATGTATATCTAATGTTGGGAAGAAACTATCAGAAACCTCATTTTGGAGGGCAAAAAGAATACTTTGTCTTTTAGCAGTCATTGAAAAGACTCAAAGCCAGAAAAATCTGGCCCTGGCCTCCAATCTGAATCTGTGTTAAAATCTGTTGAAGGTGCAAATAACAATCTGAGAACACAAGATTCTATTGTAAGCTCTTTTTTGGTTTTGGATCTTTTCCTTTAGATCTGACAGGAAAAAAATCAGACTGGAAAAAGGAAAAGAACAGTGTGGACAGAGCAGAACACAACAGCCACAAATAATCCAGTATTTCATAATTGAATTTCACACTCCCTAGACTGCAGAGGCATTGCAGACTGTGGGGAGAACAATCTAAGGAGGGTGTTGGCTTGGCAAAGGTAACATCAGAGCTTAAAGCGGCCTGGCAGCTTTCTAAAAGTAACTGTGTGTCCTTCTTTCTCCCTCTCTTTCTCTACTCAATATAGATTAAAGTGACCCGTGGAGATAAACTCTACTGAACCCCCCCAAGTAGTTCTGCATTGTAGTTTTTATTTGTACAGTATGTGAAAGAAGAGTTCAGATTAAATTCCTGGCCTTTCAGAAAAGTTTGTCTGTTCCTTCAAAAAAAAAAGAAACAGAGAAGAAAAAAGGCTATTTTATTGTAAAGCTGGAGCCTCTTTCATGGTCCCACGATCTCAGGAGTTCTTTGGCTGGCCTGTGACTTTTCAACCTTGCACTACATGTTTCTTTTCCAAATTAGCCAGTGTTGAGACATCAATGGGGGAATATCAATGTTATTATAAAAGGCAGCATTCTTTCCCAAAAATGTCAGTGTGAATGAGTCATTGCACCTAACTGCTTAGCTTTTGTAAGGCAGCAAGGAAGATTTGAAAGCGTGATCCAGGGTCCCCCAGTCCACCAACTTGTGCTTAAAAAGCAATGTCCCCAACATCTGCTACAATAGAGGCAAAAGAAGTAAGATTTGCTCCTTTAGCCACAGAAGAAAAGTCCTCCCTAAGCCACAAAACTCTGTGTGATGTAAAAATACGTGGCCACTACAATTCATTTTCAAGGCTATGCTCAAAATTAGCACTGTAAAAACAAAGAAACCAACAAACAGAAAACCCTTTAAGAAAGGACCCAGTGTCCTGGTGAGTTGTATCATTTCTAACACCCAGTGTCTCTGCAGCTCCTTGTGTTCACACTCTCTGGTTTCTCGCAGGTTGAGGAAATGAAATCAGATTAAGAGCTCTATTTTTAATCTTAAGCAGATAGGTTGGTGTTGTCTGGTGTCTTGAAAAATCCAACACTGGATGTTTCTGTGATCTTGTCCAAAGCAACAGTACCCAGAGAGACTAACATTCCACGAGGATAAGGGTGCTGAGTCCTTGGCCAAGATAAACTGGTACCACTCTGCCTTCTGAGGGCTTGGTCTTCAAGCACCTTTAAATGTATGTAGCCATAGCAGATTCATACACTGTCTTTGTGTAGCAAAATTCATAGATCTTAAAATGAAAAGCACGCTGGCCCAAATCCATCCCAGCTGTAGCTCTACTTGTGTGTACAGCTACATCAGAAGTGAAGCTGGCACACATCATCAAATGTGTGTCACCTAGTAATTACCTTACTAACAACACAGAGGAAAAGGCATGGGAAGGAGGCATTTCTAAACTCAAAAGTCAGGTTTTCTCCCCTGTATGTGAAAGGCTGCTGAACTATTGCTGCTGGCTGCCCTGCCAGCTCGCTGATGTTTAACCCCATTTACCCGCACCTCTTGCTGACACCTGCTCAGCACTGGCTCTTTAGCTCAGACAAAGGCTGGGGTGTGAGACCTTCTGCTCACAACTGAAGGTGTTCAGTGCTTCTCAGTACAACTTTGCCGGTGTTTCTTCATAGTCAGTTTCTCTAGAAAAAACAGGTTATGTTGTATCTAATTGGATGTGAGAGGAAAAAAATAAACACTTGAGTGGAAGGCAAGATAATTGTATTAATTCATCTAAGTGCTTTAGTCTGTAGTGTTTAATGTAGCAACAGCTGAGGATAAAGTGTCAGCTGAAAAGATCCATTAGCATTGCCAGATGCCTTTATTGTAACTCCACATGTTTCTTTCTTCGTGGCTGTAACTTTTTTTTCCTCTCAGAAGCCTGGAATGTCCATCCCAGTTTCACGTGCTGTGGGCTGGTGGGTTAAGCATTCGCAGGGACACAGTGTGTTCCTACTGGTGTTTATCTTAAACCAATGCCCAGAGACCAATGCCAGTGAGAATGAGGCGAGTTTTATACTTGAAGGATCCTTTTCAGAAACAGTGAACTTCTGGATAAAACCTCTTGAATAAGAGGAAGTTGTCCAATTGTGACTTTTGCAGGAAGCAAGAGGAATCTTCTGCTTAGCACTGCAGTGGCCTGCTGCAATGACACATTTCTAACCTAGTGATTTTGGGGCCAGTTTTGAGCCATTTCATGCTATCAAGCTAAGCTCTGCATCTCAAACATAAAACAAACTCAGTGCTGTGTCCGTATTCTTTGTTCACTGTTGCATATGTTTTGGAAATTGGGAAAAGTTTTATTGAAAGTCATGTCCAGAAAGGATGAAATGTACTTCCTGGGGCAGCCTCAATTAGCAGCAGTTTCTCTAATGAGGTTATGGCTTGGGTTTTGGTTGGGTTTTCTTCTTTTTTTTTTTTTTTTTTTTTTGGCCTTTAAGACTTCTTTCTACTGGGAAATCTCTGACTCATAACAGAATACAAGTCCAGTCCTGCAGGGTGGAGTTGTTGGTAAGAGGTCATTAAAGCAATACATTCCTTAAAGTTGCTGCTGTAAAATTGCATTGTACAGTTCAAAATAGAGCACAGAGTGGCAATTACCTGCATTAGCCAGGTTCTCTGTCTCAAATTATGTAGTTGTTGATAATCTCCCTCTGCAGAGTATTAGCCACAGATGGAGGAATTAAGCATTGCATTTGAAGAGAATTGGTCTGTTCCACCAAAGAGTCAGACAGCAGGTTGGCTGAGCCTTGGCATCCCCTGCTGCACTTGTCCTCAGTGCAGCTCCCCTTCCTCTGTTCCTCAGCAGCCAGAATTGTGATCAGCCTTGCCCTGGAGCCTCAGCCTGGCTCCCTCAACTCTGGGAAGGATTCCCAACTCTGTGTAGCTATTGAACAATACTCTTGATTAATTAATCTGGACACACAAATCCCAACAAATCTTAACATTTCTGTGAGGCCAATGGCTTCTTACAGAGTCAAATGGGATCAAGCTGGATTTGTTTGTTGTACAGAGATGTCCCAGCAAGTCAAAGGGACTGAGCTGGTATTTTTGGTGACCAAAACAACCAGACACGTGCTTCCTGCGCATGTCAGAAAGGCTTCACGGGGAGAGAAGGAGCTGCTGGATTTCCAACAAAGGAAGATACAGTGGGGAAGTAAGAAGCTGCAGAGATCAAGGTGTAATCTAGTAAATCCTCTGAGTAACTTAATTAGATTTGATTCTGCAAAACACACATCTAGCTGCTTCTGAACACCAGCCAAGATTGAGGGGGCAGGGAGCAGGGGGAGGGCTTTTAAGAACACCGTAGGAGACAGATATAGCAGAGATTAAAAGAGATGAGCAGAAAAGGTACTGAGATACTCCTGGTTTGATGGGGATTTTTAATCTAAAGGCGCCAGATTTTCTGATGTTTCTGTAGAATCAAAAGCAGCATAAAACTGGCTAAGGGGCAGGTATTGAGGGTTTCATTACATGGCAGTGGTGAGAGGGAGGAAGCTATAACCCACTTGGGCTTTGCCCATCTCCTTTCCCTCCCTAGTACTCATTCTGTGCAAGCTCTGTACTCGATGCACAGTGAAAAAAAAGTAGGAACATCACTTGCTTCAAGTGGGAATGCTCTATTCTTTTATGTGGCATCAAAGCCACAGTGCAGTTTGATAAAGTTATCTGGGTTTTTTTCCCTGCTCTGCTTCCCATGTCAGGCTCCAGTTGCTATAACTCAGCACAGGTCCATTTTGGACCCAGCTGGAGCTCTGCTGGGTGCAATTACCTTGCTGCCCGTACAATCCTCCATTGGCATCAATGTGAAAAACCAGAGGCATGGCCACTGCATTGCGAAACTTTTGGAAAGTGCTGGAGGAACAAGACATTCCTGGGACTGTTGAGGTTGTTCAAAGGCTCTGTTTGCTCCTTTTCTTTAATTAAAAAAAAAGAGAGAGAGAGAAAATAAAAGAACAGCCTTCTCCACTTGTGCCAGACAATTTGGCTCTTCTTCATCATTCTTGCTTCTTCATAATGCTTGGATCAGCTTTTCAGTGGGCAGTGCTTTTTGTCCGGGCTGTCAAGAGGTGATCTCCACAGCAGGATGGATTTTCTGTCTTCCTCTTCCTGGCTATCTTGCTGGCTGGCTGTGTGCTTCTCTCCTCCTCTGTATTTTGTCTACTCATCTTTGTGTTTTACTGGGCTTTGTCTTATCTTCCCCAGTTCTAGCTCTTTCTGCCTGTTGTTGGACAATCTTTTGTTCGCTTTTTTTTTTTTTTTGCCAAGCTCCATGCTTTTAGCTGAGAAAGGGGATCTGGCCCTCAAAGAAGACTTAAAATTTATAGTGGATGCCAAAAATACATTTTCATCATGATACTTTGAAGACGTTTCTTTCAATTTGCTTAAAACATACCTAGCCCAAATCCTGCACGGGCATACAAACTGAAGAGCAAAACAAATAGATGGGCTTCATCATTTAAGATCTGTTTGCTTGGGATGCAGGTTGCTTTTTTGTTGAAGAGCTTCTATCAGCTCAGGTTTATTTTTGTGTATTTATTGGCTTCTCATTATGGTAGTGAGCATTTCACAGGCAGGGGGTGAGATGAGAAGTGCTTCTAGCCCTGTGGAGGAGGTGTCTCAATGATGGTCACTTTGTCACAGAGGTTTGTGGCAGAGCTTGTACTTCAGTCCTAGCTCCTGAAATGGGTTTGGGACCCAGCAGTGTGACCTGTATGGGCAGTTTGGTAGCCTGGTGTTCCACCATGGGAATAGCAGAGCACATGGGAACAAGCAGAGTGTGTGTTGACGTCACTCAGGATTCTATCAGGCATGACACGACTTTAGTCCCTGATGCAGGCACTGTTGTCGCCCACCTTGGGGAAGTGGGATGTATATGATGTAGGGCAATACTTCAGTCTGTGAGCTATAGCTCAGGGATTGTTCCAAAACCCAAGGGTTTTGGTCCCTGAGAGCAGTCAGTATGTCAGTGCACTTCAGCAGCTGTAAGACTGCAGAGGGCTTCATTCTGCAACCTTGGGGTGCAGCTGTAGCTCACTGGGATCTTCCTCAAGGTTACTTCAGGCAGAGCTTGGAAGCAAGCCCTCAGTATCCAATGGCAGCAGGTATCCAACCCCAGGCTCGGAGAGGGAAAAGAGAAAATGAGGTACTACTTTGGTCTCCTGTGCCATTCCGAGTCATTCTGTAGGTGTCAGACTGGATGGGAGGTTTATGACTCTGCCTTTCTTCCCTGTCAAGTACTTTGTCTCTTTAGAGTTTGCATTGCTGGAGTTCATTCCCTTCAACAGCCCCAAGTGAGAGCATAGTTAACCATGTGTCTGTAAGCATTTGATTTTCCCTCTTTGATTTTAACAGGAAGAAGAACCAAGATCCTTGTGTTCCTCTAGTCCTGGCACTAGATGGATGGATTCCTCTGGTGCTTGTTTTCTGCTGTTATTGCAGTGGATTTAATTAGATGAGGTCTCTGACATAGGTCTCCAGGTGATGTGTTCAAAGCCTGGGATAGGGAAAAGGCTTATGGCTATAAAATTAGAATAAATACCCAGGAGCAGGGGCTGAAAGAACCTTGTGCCACATAACATATACATAGTACCCTGTTACGTGTGCAGTACTCTTGCATACACAAAAGAGGATCTGTTTTAAAACATGGTAGGTCAGACTTTACATCATCCAGGGCAGAATTTTTTTCCCCACAAAGATTTCCAGGAACAGACTTATTTCCATGCTCCAGAAAGCAAGCTCCGAGCTGAAATGGTCCCAGTTTGAGACTCTCGAAGCCTTGGATTTCTAAACTATGCATCACTGAGAGATGCAGCAAGGGGCCAAGAGTCTTCTGTGAAAGAATTAAGATTCGGAGTGTATGGGATGTGTCTAACTCATAGTTTTAAACTTTTGGTGGTAATGATGCGTTGTCTTGGTCTTCATTACAAAATTCCCCCAGTCTTTGCAGTTCGATCTTCTGAATCTGCTCTGTCATATCTCATAGATGAATTTAATTAGGAAGATTTCATAGGAAATCATTAGGCAATTTCATGGGAAAACAACAACTTCCCCTTACTGCCATCCTTCCCCTCCCTGGGGCTCTTACTTCGCCGTCACTTTCTTCTCTCTTACTCATTCCTCAGGAGAACAAGCACTTCTGAAGCAGCAAGATGAATGACCCAAGTTTCTCGTGTATTTTTGCAGGTCTCTGAGTGACTAGTCCAAAAAGGTACAATCTCTGATAAATTCTGCTATGCTTTTTTTTTGAGACCTTTTCTGTGCGGGGTTTCTGACGTCTAGTAGGGTGCGAGCTCACATAAGTTCTTTGTCTGAGGCATGGGCAGATTCCCTCCCATTTTCCATATAAAACTGCTTTCAGGAGACTCAGAGGAGTGATCTTTGGGTCCTCAATCCGTTGTGAAACATGTCAGATATTGGCCAAAAGCCTGTGAGCTCATTTTGAGGCAGACACATGGGCATTACCTTGACCCGCAGATGATCACTGATGCCTCAGTTCTGTGGGAAGAAGTTTAAAACAGGGCTGGCAGAGAATCTGTGGTAGAAACTTGAGATTCTTCCCACATCTGCGCGTTTAGCCTCTCCAGCACCTTGCTGGGGTTCCCAGGCTCTCGCTTAAGTTGGTTTCTACTTGCCGGGGTGGCTAAACGATTTCTAAGTTAAGTCTTCCATGTGGTTGTTTTCCACCCAATCTGGCACCCGGCCCGCGCCGCAGCCCACGGTGGCTTTAACAAGCCCATTTTCCCCGTGTGCTTCCCGCGCGGGGTGCAGCCTCCCCAAGCGCTCCAGGGCAGGGGCTGTCCGCGCTGCCTCCGCAGCCGGGACCGCCGGTGGCAGAGGCGGCGATGCCCCTCGGCCCGAGCCGCAGCTCTCCGCCCCGCAGCGGGACGGCTCTGCCCGGCGGCGCCCGCGGTCGGGCTCGGGGCGGGCGG
>WBNH01009060.1:232186-386529 GCA_013401255.1 Urocolius indicus
CCGAGCCCAGCGCAGCCGAGCCGAGACACGCCGCGGGACCAGCCCCGCTCCGCTCCCCGCTCCGCTCCCCGCTCCGCCCGGCACGGCCGCGCCGCAGCCGGCAGCATCGCGGCGGGACTGCCCGGGGATGCAGCCGCGCTAAGAACAAAAGCTCTCTGCGCGGTCACGCTCCGGGGCGTTAAAGCGGCCCGACCCGGCCAAACTTGGATCTCTGCCCTCTCCGCCGAGCCGCCGCGGCGTCCGGATTGAACTCCCCGGCGCCTTCCCCGCACGGCGCGGGCAAGCGGCAGCGCCCGAGCCCCGGGGCTCCCCCGCCGCCCTCGCCCACCGTCCCGCCGGGGCTGCCCGGGGAGAGGGGCCGCGCCCCGGACCCCGCGCCCCGGACCNCCCGCCGCAGGACCTTGGCTTTGCCCTTCGCGCGGCAGGTGGCGGGGCCAGCGGAGAAGGATGCGTTTCTTCCCGTGGGGATTTTGGCTGCTGTGTGTCGCCTCCGCCCCGGCTCGCGGTGACAGCGGCAGCAAGGCGAGGAGCTGCGCCGAAGTCCGGCAGCTGTATGGGGCCAAGGGCTTCAGCCTCAGCGGCGTGCCCCAGGCCGAGATCTCCGGTGAGTGCGGCGGAGCGCGGTGGGGAGGCGGCCGAGGGCGCGGAGCCTCGCGGGCTCCGGGGGTTTCCCGGCGGCGACTCGGGGTGCGCTCGCCGCCCGCCTGCCGCTGGAGTTTGTCTCGGGTCGTGGGCGGCGAGAAGTCGGAGCCGGGAGTTTCCCCCGAGCGCCGGGCGCCCCTTCTCCCCTTGCAGCCCCCCTCGGAGCCGCTGCCTGGGCTGGGAAGGGTCTCTCCAGCGGTGGCGATGCGAAGGGAGCTGTGAGAGGGGGTGGTCGCACCGAGGCTTCAGCGCTGGTTTGCTGGCTGTTCTTTTCCCTCATTGTCTCGTTTCTTCAGTACTGAGTACAATTGAAGCGGTTTCAGGGGTTTGTTTCAGAAACGGGGATGATCAGACTGTAACGAGTGTTGGAGCTGGAAGATGTCACAAGGTTCTGAGAGAGATGAATTGATTTCTCTTCATTTTTGTTTCTGTTTTGGATGGGAAACAAACCAACAAATGTCATTTGTCACTGATTAAAAATAAAGCAGGAGCAAAATGCCCCTGTGTGAAGCTTGTAACGCATTGAGGAAACGTGGGTAACCTATGTTAGAGTGTGTCCTCTTGCCTTCATTCTGGGTTTGGACAAATCTTGGCTGATTTCCTCTTTGCAGAAAACCACCAAAGAATATTCAGTGGGTTGTTGGGGCGGGGGAATTTTCTTTTTTCTCCAAAAGCTTCAGGGAAATACGCTGAGGTGTGGTTTGCTTTGCTTTTTTTTTAAATTCTCATCCAAGTTTTGATACACCAACTTGTGACCCATACCTCAGAGCTTTCTCCACACTTGTGGGAGCTTCCTCCTTCAGACAAAGCCTAAAACGTGCAGTCATACATGCCAAAGCCAACCTACAGGGACACCCCAGTTACTACTTAACATCAAAGCTACAGAATGTCTTACGTTGAATATTTCATTATGTAGTTTTCCAGGGAAACCAATTCATGCTCTGACCCATGAATGAAAAAGGCTGAACCGTATACCTAAACGTGATCAAATTAACGCTGCCTTTGTCAGGTTGCAACCAACAGCAAGTTTCCAGAATGAAACGAGCAGTTCTTGAGCAGTTCTTAAGCAGTGGGGAATTTCACAATCATTTGAACATCGCTATTAATAGAATTGGGATTCAGCTGAGCAAGAAAGTGGCTTTTGAGAAGTTTGCATCTAATTATGACGGAGGTGGATCCATCAGCAGTCACTTTTGAGTGGAAAGTTCTTGGAAGACTGAATGTTTATGAATACTCGTGGTGGTGGCTGCAGGGTTGTAGGTGGGGATAGTACTACAAGGGCTGTCACTTGGGAGCGCAGGAACCGCCGTGGCGATCGTCACAGGGTAGTGGCGAGTAAAACGTCTTGTGCCTACAAATAGTTGAGGTTGTAAGAGTGACAGAGGACACAAAGAGTTGTAGGACCTTTGTTTCCTCCTGTTTGTTGTTCAGAGTGTGTATGCTGACAGCCCTTAAGCGAGTGTAGTTAGAATTGTAGTATCAAACTGGGCATCTCTGGCTGGTGCTGTAAACACTGTAAAAGCTTGAGAAACACCACTGGAAAGCAGATGAAGCAGCACATAAACCTGCTGCTGTTCAGTGAGAGGACAAGGGGTAATGGATAAAAGCTGGAACACAAGAAGTTCCACTGAAACATAAGGAGTAAGTCCTTTGGTGAGGGTGCCCAGGGAGGGTGTGGAGGCTCCTTCTCAGGAGGTTCCCAAACCTGCCTGGACACGTTCCTGTGCCCCCTGATCTAGGTGGATCTGCTTAGCGGGGGGATGTACTGGATGATCTCTAGAGATCCCTTCCAACCCCACTGTGATTCTGTGATTATTAGTCCAATATTTAAAACAGCTAATGGTTAATGATTTTCATTGGTATTGATCATGTGTACCTTGTGACTGGTATATAATGACCTTTTCTGAGGCTGTAGTACTTATACAATACAGTTAAAATATTGATATACGTTAACACTAACCTTGGAAACATTCCTAATAAAGTACAGTGTTGTGAAGCACAGAATCTCAAGGGTTGGAAGGGACCTGGAAAGCTCATCCAGTGCAACCCCCCCTGCCAGTGCAGCACCAGCTAGAGTAGGTCACATAGGAACTTGCCCAGCTGGATTTGGAATGTCCCCAGAGAAGGAGACTCCACAGCCCATCTGGGCAGCCCCTGCCAGTGCTCCCTTAGTGTATTGTGTATTCTTTTTAGCAGTTGTGCAGGTTAGTGCAGAAGTTCATGTCAGTTCTGTCTCCAAAAAGAAGAGGTACTACTCCTGTAGTATCCCCACGTGGAGTAAGATTGTTCAGTTTGTAATTCCCCATTTCATTGAAATACTCATCACATGAGGCTGGTTTCAACAGCATGAGATCAACTTGCTGACCAGGGGGTTGTCACCTACATGGAGCCTTGTCAGGTTACACCTGACTGACACCTGAAAACGAGTAGGCATCAACATAGGACAGCTTTTGGCGAAGTTAAGAAATGCTGATGAAGACAGTTCAGTGGCAACTCCAGTTGGACCTGTGCTGAGGTTTCTTGGTGGTGGCCTTCTCTCTCAGAGAGGTTCAAGAGCTGCTCCAAGAACCACGTTGTCTTATTTCTGAGCTCTCCAGAGGCAGAAGTCCTTCACTTTCTCCCTCTCCAAGGGGATCTTTCTGCTCCTNTCCTTCTCAGGAGGTTCCCAAACCTGCCTGGACACGTTCCTGTGCCCCCTGATCTAGGTGGATCTGCTTAGCGGGGGGATGTACTGGATGATCTCTAGAGATCCCTTCCAACCCCACTGTGATTCTGTGATTATTAGTCCAATATTTAAAACAGCTAATGGTTAATGATTTTCATTGGTATTGATCATGTGTACCTTGTGACTGGTATATAATGACCTTTTCTGAGGCTGTAGTACTTATACAATACAGTTAAAATATTGATATACGTTAACACTAACCTTGGAAACATTCCTAATAAAGTACAGTGTTGTGAAGCACAGAATCTCAAGGGTTGGAAGGGACCTGGAAAGCTCATCCAGTGCAACCCCCCCTGCCAGTGCAGCACCAGCTAGAGTAGGTCACATAGGAACTTGCCCAGCTGGATTTGGAATGTCCCCAGAGAAGGAGACTCCACAGCCCATCTGGGCAGCCCCTGCCAGTGCTCCCTTAGTGTATTGTGTATTCTTTTTAGCAGTTGTGCAGGTTAGTGCAGAAGTTCATGTCAGTTCTGTCTCCAAAAAGAAGAGGTACTACTCCTGTAGTATCCCCACGTGGAGTAAGATNGGAATTTCACAATCATTTGAACATCGCTATTAATAGAATTGGGATTCAGCTGAGCAAGAAAGTGGCTTTTGAGAAGTTTGCATCTAATTATGACGGAGGTGGATCCATCAGCAGTCACTTTTGAGTGGAAAGTTCTTGGAAGACTGAATGTTTATGAATACTCGTGGTGGTGGCTGCAGGGTTGTAGGTGGGGATAGTACTACAAGGGCTGTCACTTGGGAGCGCAGGAACCGCCGTGGCGATCGTCACAGGGTAGTGGCGAGTAAAACGTCTTGTGCCTACAAATAGTTGAGGTTGTAAGAGTGACAGAGGACACAAAGAGTTGTAGGACCTTTGTTTCCTCCTGTTTGTTGTTCAGAGTGTGTATGCTGACAGCCCTTAAGCGAGTGTAGTTAGAATTGTAGTATCAAACTGGGCATCTCTGGCTGGTGCTGTAAACACTGTAAAAGCTTGAGAAACACCACTGGAAAGCAGATGAAGCAGCACATAAACCTGCTGCTGTTCAGTGAGAGGACAAGGGGTAATGGATAAAAGCTGGAACACAAGAAGTTCCACTGAAACATAAGGAGTAAGTCCTTTGGTGAGGGTGCCCAGGGAGGGTGTGGAGGCTCCTTCTCAGGAGGTTCCCAAACCTGCCTGGACACGTTCCTGTGCCCCCTGATCTAGGTGGATCTGCTTAGCGGGGGGATGTACTGGATGATCTCTAGAGATCCCTTCCAACCCCACTGTGATTCTGTGATTATTAGTCCAATATTTAAAACAGCTAATGGTTAATGATTTTCATTGGTATTGATCATGTGTACCTTGTGACTGGTATATAATGACCTTTTCTGAGGCTGTAGTACTTATACAATACAGTTAAAATATTGATATACGTTAACACTAACCTTGGAAACATTCCTAATAAAGTACAGTGTTGTGAAGCACAGAATCTCAAGGGTTGGAAGGGACCTGGAAAGCTCATCCAGTGCAACCCCCCCTGCCAGTGCAGCACCAGCTAGAGTAGGTCACATAGGAACTTGCCCAGCTGGATTTGGAATGTCCCCAGAGAAGGAGACTCCACAGCCCATCTGGGCAGCCCCTGCCAGTGCTCCCTTAGTGTATTGTGTATTCTTTTTAGCAGTTGTGCAGGTTAGTGCAGAAGTTCATGTCAGTTCTGTCTCCAAAAAGAAGAGGTACTACTCCTGTAGTATCCCCACGTGGAGTAAGATTGTTCAGTTTGTAATTCCCCATTTCATTGAAATACTCATCACATGAGGCTGGTTTCAACAGCATGAGATCAACTTGCTGACCAGGGGGTTGTCACCTACATGGAGCCTTGTCAGGTTACACCTGACTGACACCTGAAAACGAGTAGGCATCAACATAGGACAGCTTTTGGCGAAGTTAAGAAATGCTGATGAAGACAGTTCAGTGGCAACTCCAGTTGGACCTGTGCTGAGGTTTCTTGGTGGTGGCCTTCTCTCTCAGAGAGGTTCAAGAGCTGCTCCAAGAACCACGTTGTCTTATTTCTGAGCTCTCCAGAGGCAGAAGTCCTTCACTTTCTCCCTCTCCAAGGGGATCTTTCTGCTCCTCTTTCAGTTGCTTGCCCTGAAGCAAAGAGGAAAAGTCATTTCTTAGCCGCAGGGCCTTGTCCCTGAGGCAGTGCTGCCATGCCAGCCTCACCTTGCTCCTCTCTTCTTTGAACTGGCTCCCAGAGCTGCTCGGGGTGTGTTACTGTTACACCATGAGCCAAACCGCATGCCTCTTGCACTTGACTTCAGACTGAGTTTAGTAGGCTCCCATGATGCAGGTTCTGACTCAGGCTGTGTTTGTGTTGGTTTTAGAAGACTTATTGCACGCTTTACACCTTCTAATCTGTGTTCTTTGTTACGATCTAAGAGGATTATGAGTAATATAAAGTCTCCACAAGCTCACCAGGAGGTAGTCCCTGCTTATGACCGGAGAGATCAGTTAGAGAAGCAGTCACGCAGTTATTAGCTGTCTAATAGATAACCATCTGATTCAGGGATAGACTCTTGGCTTACCAGATTTCTCATGAACCACCTAGACAGGGTTCCTGGTGTTTTGCTAGTGTTATACAATGCCTTTAACACAACCAAGCACTTTCAATGTGCTGGGTGCAGTTATTAAGTGTGTTTAGGGAACATGTGAGGTGTTACATCTCGCTACTTTGAAGTCAATGGCAAAGCTCCCAAACATGAAAGAAGCGTCTGTTCGTGTTAGTAATCCTGACAGACAGACCTAGAGTCTCAGGTGAAGATCTGCCTAGAAGAAAGTTTCTAATGCTAGGGGAAAACTCTCCCTCCTCCTTGGGTTTGGGGAATTTATGACACTTGTTTCCATAAGACTTCCTAACTAGAAGAGAGTTTTCCTGTGTGTGGGAGAGTGTTCTTGCTCCCTGGCTGAGTAACCTACACCCCCTTTCTGTGACAGCCACAAAACAGGGGAAAACAGTTGCAGAGCTTTTAGTTCTTCTGTTTCCTCTGAGGTTTTCTGAAGGTAGCAAGCCCTCAGTTCCTACTGTCTCACATCTTTGCTCCCCAAACACCATCACCCAATGGTGGGTCCTCTCCTCTGGTGACTGAGGGAGAGAGTTGCCCTGCTGTTGGTAGTGCTCTTGGTTTACTTCTTACTGCCTGTGCTAAGGGCCCATCTTCTTGGGTTCTTATTGTAGAAGAGAGTTAGCCTACAGCAGAAAATGCTGCACTTTGGGGCAGCTTTCTCTGCTGAGTTGATGGAGTGGCTTAGGATAAGGTATGTTAGTTGGGTGAGTACTCCCCAGTGCCTTAACCTAAGATAGTCCTCTGGTGTCCTGGAGAGGACTTGAGAGTCATGATTTGATGTTAATGTGCTTGGCCTTTGCTTGCTATTTGGGCTAAGCTTTCGCTTTGTTTTGTTTATTCCTGAGATTAGTCCTTCCTTGGCTCACTGCTAAGTTGAGCTTGTTGACACAGGCAATGGGTGCAACAGCAAAAGAGAAGGACACAGAAAAAAACACCTGGACATTGCCAGACTGCGCTGCTGCCCATCGTGTCACATATCGCGCTCATACACATCCCCAGTTCCTTAGCCGAAAGGAATCACAACATTTTTATCCTTTTTAAAAAATCTCTTGGTCTTTCTAGGCTGCATAATTTGGTTTTGTCATGAAAACATTGTCAAGTGTATGTGGTGGAGCCATTTGGAGGAGTGTTAGCTAAGCAGAGAATAGGTCTGGCTACAGGATGAGACTTGTCGAGGCTCTTGGGTTGTGAAGAGGGTAATGAAACCCAACATTGGAGGGCATTGAACTTCTGGCAGTGGTACTACAAAAGGCATAAACATAAAGATGGGCAAACCTGCATCTGTGGTATGGAAAAGAAAATCCCCAATCCCAAGGGCACATCTCTACCCCTTCATTGAAAGGGGACACCGTCGCTCCAGCGCTTTTTGAGGTGGTTGTGATATTTGTGTTGTAGTTACTCAAGTCACACTGGATTTCTCAAGGTTAGTTGCTCTGTGGTGAACTCCTGAATGCAATATCAACCCCTTTACACTAATGAATTGGCTAGAGGTGAATTAGAAGGGCCTCGATAGCCTTGCTTCAGAGTGCTATTTCTGAGGAAGCAAAACCCAGGGGATTGTGCCTTTTCCCTCCGTCTGGTGTACTGATGCGAATGTTCCAATGCCTGAATTGTGTCTCTCCATTCCATTTTAACTTAAAATGTAGCCAGAGGTGTCCCCTCGCTACACTTCGGGGCTGGTTTCCTCCATGGAGGCCGCGGCCCGCGCGCGCGCTCAAAACCTGGGGCGAAAAAGGGCATTTTTGGAGCCTAATGGGCGCCCCCTGGCGGTCAGAGGCGAGGAGGCGCTTTGTGGCCTTGACGCCGTTTTTGAAGATATTGAGCCTTTTTCTGTCGCTGCGATGCGGGTGACTAAGCTCTCACCCGCCTAATTATCCTTATCAGCAGCGTCTGACAAAACTGTTTCAACAGCTTCTTTTGTCGGCGAAGCTGAAACCTGGTATTTTTCTTTTCAAAACAAACTTCCAGGCGCGTGTAGCTGGAGACAGCCACCAACAGCCACGTGTGGGAACCCCCAGAGCTCTCACCTCATCTCTCCTTTTCCTGGTTGTGCCCTGGCACTGCCCTGCTTTGTTTAGGAACACATGCCACTCAGTCTCAGGGTACGCTGGGTGGGTTCGGTAGGAGATGTGGTGGCTTATGGCAGGGACTGTGAAATGGTTGTTTTAAGGTTTTGTTGCCTTCAGTCTGTTTATCTTCCATTGAGGGGACTGGATAGATATATTCCTCTGGGTAATTCCAATAATTGTGCTTTGACTTAACCAAAGGTAGGGAGGGAGCTGCTAACTTGGTCATCAAAAATGGGTGTTTAGAGCCATTCACTCACAGGTCACAACACTGATAACTGAAAACAGAGGCCATGAAGTACCTGCCCAGCAGCAGCAGCTGAGCACAGGCTCTGCACCCTCCCCACCCCTATTTTTATCACAGTGTCAGTCACATTAGGCATAGCATGGAAAGTGAAGGCAGGGTGGAAGTGTGACCCCAGCCTCAGGGAGCTGTTGGTCTGAGCAATAATCTTGACCCCGCTGTCTGCAGTAGCCTCGGCAGTGTGTGGCTGGGGCCAGCGCTGCAGTTTTGGTCTCCTGGCAGCAGCTTGGGTGTTTCAGCTGCTTGTTTTGTGGAAGTGAGGAGCAGGGCAGGTGGGAGGGTGATTGGCAGGTGCCACTGGTTTAGGGAGAACTTTCACATCCACTTTCAAGTGTTCAGCTGAGAATTTCAGGGAAGAAAACAGGGAAACAGACATCTCAATTCAGTGGCACTCCACAGGCTTCCTTGGGAGAAGCAGCTTTAATTTGGGTTTGCTGCCCTGACCCCTGCTGCATGCAACACGTTTCTATGCGTTGGGTTTCTTTCTTTGTCCCATGAGGTGATTTTTGTGTAGCTGTAGCAGGCAAGGTGTGCTCACGGAGGGGACAGTGTTGAGCCAGTGTGCTGTGCTTGGGTACTGTTGGCTCTGCCTCACCTCTGTGACAGGGCATACATCACCTCCAAGTGCGATTGTGGGGCAGCGAGCATGTGCCATAACAGCAGCCCTCACAGCAAGGTGTGTCCTTTGGGGCCTCCTGCCCCGCAGTGCCAAGTGTCCTGATGGAGTGCAGCCCGTTACGTAGATGCCATCTGCAACACCAGTTCAGTTCTAACTGCCTTGGATACCTGCAAAGGCCATCCTGTGTCCCCTTGACTGTTCTGTGCTGTAGCAGGCAGGTAGCAAACATGTAGGATCACCTTTTCAGCTTTTCCCATGGCAGAGCATCTCCTTAGTGGAGCGTTAATTGGATGTGTTGCTTCTGGTTGCACGGCAGTAAAGCTGAGCAGGGCTCTTGACACTGACTTTTATCTGCCCCTTCTTCTTTCTGAAAACCCTAAGCAAGTCCCTCCTTGTTTCTGCCTGTATAAGTTAGATCAGAGTTGGGCCATTTCTGTCTCTGCTTTTCTGGGTACTTGCTACCAGGCACAGCTGTGAGAAGGTGGGAGAGGTTCAAGCAGGCAGCTTGCTGGGGCAGGCACACGACTTGCTTGAGGGATGACCTGGAGGAGGTCTGTACAGTCTTTCCATCTTTAAATCTCTCTGTAAAAGTCACATTCTTGTTTTTCTGTCTGTGGAACAACGATTGACAGTGTCTTCCTGACACTGCCCCATCATGATGGGGAGACACCCAGGGAAGGGACACCCTAAAGCTTACAGGAGCCCTCGTGGCAGTTTCTTGAAGATTAACCCATCATATTTTGCAGCTGCTTTGCACAAGGTTCAGAGCTGCTGTAGCAGCCATTGAATTCAGACGTTT
Organism: Urocolius indicus; assembly: GCA_013401255.1. Classification (NCBI taxonomy): domain Eukaryota; kingdom Metazoa; phylum Chordata; class Aves; order Coliiformes; family Coliidae; genus Urocolius; species Urocolius indicus. The sequence goes on from WBNH01009060.1 coordinate 241,934, forward strand.
CCCCTCAAAGTTACAAAAAACAAAATTTAAAACCCTCTGAAAGCACAAAATATCCATTTCCACCCCCTCCCCTCCTCTTACCCCTGAAGGGCAGGCTGCCCTCTCCTCTGATGTCTACATACCCTGACACTTTGTTGCTGAGAAAATGTTGTATCCCTGACAGGTGAAACCTGTCTTTAAGTAACATTTGATTCCCAGGGAATCAGGTTACCTCCGTTGCCAGATTGTTCTGTACGAAATAATGAAGCTTTAGACTGGAGACTTACTTGTGGTTGGCACTAGTTGCTTGTCTATACGTGACGGTCAGTCACTGCGAGCCGGGTCACTCACTCCTGCCCGGGGACATGTTCCCATTGCACTTGGAGTTCTTCAGATGTAGAAAACTTTCTCTTTTTTTTTTCCTTTGGGTTTGAATAAGCAGAGTGTGCTGTGACAGTGAATCACAATGCTCTGAGTTTTAGAAAAGAAATGGAGCACAACCGTGTTGACTGTACAAAGGTTATAAAATGAATTTCTTCCGTCTTTTTGGGATACGGTGCAGCATGAATCAAAAGTACAGAATTACCCAGCTGTTAGAAACTCCTGTGCTAGCAACATGAGTAAAACACTTCTTTTTTTTTTTTTTTTTTTTTTTTCCCCTTTTAAATTGCCCTGCATTCTTCTGAAGTATTAAAACAAGAAGGAAACAGCAACATAAAAAGTTTTACCGTGGTTTCGGGGAGTAACGTGATAGTGCTTATGCAGATAGTCAATCTTTTCTAGGACTAAAATGCAAACAGTCTATGACAAATAGTTTTGGCTTGCGAAAAAATTGGTATTTTATAGGATTGTAAAACTATACTGTATAATTTAGTTGGAGTGTTTCCACTAGTTCTCCCCAAGTCTCTTGCCTTTTAGCTGGAGCAGACAAGCACAGTTCTAAAATACCAATATTTTAAGAATTTTACAAACGCTTCTGGTTGTAAATTTTGTTTGGAAATAAAAATGCAACAAAAGCACTGTCAGAAATTAACTCACCATTCATTAATGCAGCTAGAAAGAGACTGCTTGAGTATCCTCTGCTCTCAGTCCAGGTTGCTGCAGTAAAGTTTGCAGCGATTTGACTGCGTAATTGGTCCTGAAGCAAGGGCCAAGCATAGCGTGGGGTGAGTTTGTTTGAGAGGCAAAGCAGAGCTGCTGTATTAGTGCCTCTTGTCTATTCCTGCCATCTCCTTGAATAAACTGAATGGTGGAAATGGAGTGCTGTAATTATCACACAGGTCTGGCAGGAAGGAGGTCTAGGTCTTAGTCCCCATCTGAATGCAGATTTTCACCATGAAGTGGGAAAAGCCACTTCACTTTGCTCTTTTCAGCATTTTCCTCTACCATAAACACTAAATCAGAGTGGGAGAGCTTGAGTAACTTATAGGAAGCTTGGTTTATTAAACTCTAGTCCCTAGATGCGAGTGTGCCTTAATAGACAGCAGTGGTCTTCTCCCCTGATGCAGTTGCTAGCTGTGCACAGCTGCATGAGCTTAAAACAGTTGTATAACCAGTTCAGATTTTACAAACATCTGTTTGGCTTTCTGACAGAATACCAAACAAGCCCTGCAAAAAAAAAAAGCCCCTCTCATTCCCCTTTCATTTGTGGGAGGTCTCATAGAGGCTTCCATGTTGAGGGAGAAGGAGGCTGGTATGTTTTATTACAGAGGCTCTCTAAGGCCAAGATGAGCTAGAGACTCATCTGCTGTGAATTTGAGGGAGGGCTGCACAATAGTGGGAACCCGTGGGTAGAAGTCCTGTTGACTCAGCCACAGGCTCCCCAGGGTCTGTGCCCCATCCTGTCTGATGGTGGTTGGATGCAGCAATGTCCCAACTGCTTGTACTTTGGGGGAGTTGGTGTGGAGGAGAAACTGGGAAGTGCCTGGGGAGGTCAGAGGAGTGTTCCAGTTTGCCTTTTGCCTTTTGCCTGCCATTAGCATGTTCCCTAAATAAACTTAAGTCCAGATGAGCAAAAAGTGAGATGATGTTCCACAAATATGTGCATGAGTCTCTGTAACATGTCAGGTAGTGGAATCCCTGCACAGAGTACAAGAGCAGAGAAAGCCTGTTGTTCTTCAGGACTGCCATGGATGTGGGGTCAGTGATCAAATTCTACATGATGTCTTCCCAGCTGAGTTTGCCTGTTTGTCAACTTCTTTAGGCTTTGCATTAAGTTAATTTGGAACAGTGTTGTCTGGCCGGCCCCACTGTGTCTTGGGAAGTTGCATTTGACTTTATGGTAAACAGTAACTTAATTATCTCCCCTACCCTTTGACATTAAGGGCAGAGAAAGAATGAATATGGGAAGCGTGGCTTAAATTATCCTGTGTGCTGGAGTTTATATGGGGTGATAATACGTGATACCACTTACTAGACACATTCATGCAAGGTGGTCAAAACGGTCTTAAATGAGTAGGGTTGGGATTAGCTGTGGGAAAGCAAAGCAGAGTGCTGTAAATTGCTCCTTAGATTAGGTTTACTTGCCTTTACTAGTTGCAGTGTTCGAGAAGTGAGCCAAATCATGTCAGAAGAGGACTTGTTTAGGTAACTGATGTCCAATCTCAGGTGCAATGATGGCCTGCTCTTTGCCTCTCTCTCCATGAAGTGTTACAGCCACTCCTTGTTGAGTTGATTACTGCTCCTAAAGCTACCTGAAAGAAGATTGTAGTGAAGTGTGTGTCAGTCCCTTTTCTCAGGTAACAAGTGATAGGATGGGAGGAAATGGCCTCAAGTTGATCCAGGGGAGGTTTAGATTGGATATTAGGAAAAAAGTCTTCACTGAAAGGGTTGTAAGACATTGGAAGGGGCTGCTCAGGGAAGTGATGGAGTCACCATCCCTGGAGGGATTTAAAAGACATGTAGATGTGGCACTGAGGGACATGGTTTACTGCTGGACATGGCTGTGCTGGGTTGGACCTAATCATCTTAAAAGTCTTTTCCAACCAAAATGATTCTATGACTTGTGACAGGTCTGTTCTGTGCCCAAAATACCATCTTTTTCAGGAGCATGGTGGATATATGTCTTGGCTTGTGATGAATGAGGGTGTTGTCTGGCCATGCACCCTGTGTTCACAACCACACTCCTGTCATGTCACTAAGTCATTTATTTAGTGTGATGTGATGCCTGTACATCGATGTGACACACACCTTTGCGCTCTCAGTGTGTAAGGACTCATTGGAAAGGCTTCAAATGCATCCATAAATGGAGGAATCACATAAGTCCATATACCCATAAACAGAAGCCCAGTCCAAAGCCAGGGCTCTCTTGCTTTACTCTCAGTGTTGGTATAAAGGTGATGTTGGCATCCAGAACGGTGTTGTGTTTGAAAGGGATGAAGCATACAACTGTGTTTTTTTTTTTCCAAAGCTGGCTGCTGCTGTTGTCAGTAACACTATAAGAGAGGTTATGGTTTATTGCCAAGAAACTGGAAGCAGCTCGTGGGGTTTATATATTTTTACGTGTAGATGTCTCTGTATGTGCAGTGGTGGCTCCAGAAAGGGAATTTAGACATGCAGCTCTTGAGCCCGTACTCTGGAAGATGTAGACTGGACCTCTGGCTTCAGCTGGAGGAGAGGATGTGGCTTGTTTTGAGCCTGGCTCTTCCTGGTGCTGCTGGTTCAGTCCCAGTTGTGGAGAGAATGCTCCCATGGGCGCTTGCTTGTGCCACTCTCCCTGTGGGATGAGATTTTCCAGCCTGAGCTCAGATGTGCAGCAGCCTCACGAGATGAAAGTGAGCAGTTACACAGAGAGCTGTGCTTGTTTCTGACACACAACTGGTCTGGCCCATCCTGGACAGCAGCATGGAGGACAGTTTGTTTCACCTTATCCCTGTGCGCTGTGCTCTTCAGTTGTGAGATCACTTCAAGCCTCCCAAATGTCTCTATGTCATGCAGATGCTTGTCACATCTGAGTGGCTGCCTGTGGCTGAGCAGACTGACTTTTGCAGCTCTGTAGGACAGTACATTCAGGGGAAACCCAAATAAATGTTGATAGCACTTTTGCAGAACTAATTAAAATGAAATTTTCATCCCTAATTCTTCCTAGGTGCCAGCAGTTACAAAAGAGCAAAGCTTAAGCTGTGGCTTTGCTCTCGTGAAAATAGAGAGGAAATACTTTCTGACACAAGCCACATTTCAGTTGTAAAGCAGGGAAGAAAGCCACTGTGTTTAAAGGCAGTATCATTTCTCCCACTATCCTGGATCAGCTGTCTGGGGGCTTGAGTTTTGTCTTCATAAGGAACACTGCTGCTACTGTTTGTGTTGCACTGAAGCAATCTCCTGTCACAGTCATAAATAATTTTTCAGTGTTACCAGTGCACTCTGTGCCAGGGCTTAGGACTGAAACTCCTAAATACATCTGCTGATGTGTATGTATCTAGCAACACAGTGTCTTGTGTCAACCTGCTATCACTGATAACATTTTGAGTTACATCACTCAGGCTGATCTGGTTGTCTTTTTTTTTTGTCAGCTAGAGAAAGTCACATGAAATGCCCCTGTCCAGTATCCTTTATGGGAACAGCAGTTGGTCTCCAAGCCTGCTGTGCCTGCCTGTGCTGAGACCCCTGCAACAGCAAACATCCAGAAGTGGTGTGCAAAACCAGTGTTCCTGTATTGTTTTGTAAGCTGAGGGGTGCAGGGCCTGTGTAGTTATAATGGCTACCATAATTTATTAAAGAAAAATAACTATTTGCATGCTTTATTAAAAAGTGTGGAGAGCCTTATACCCTTCTGTTCAGAGACTGTGAGACAGCATCTGGAGCATGATGTCCAACTTTGGGCCACCCCATAAAGGAAGGATATGGCTGTAGTGGAAGAAGTCTGGCACAGGCCACCAAGATGGTTAAGGTGCTAGAGTATGTGATGTCAAATCAGGATTGTTCAGCACTGAGAAGTAAAGTCTAGAAAAAAGTAAGCTAGTGGAGATCTCATTGCTGTCCCCAATTACTTAATGGGTGGAGATAGAGAAAATGGAGGTAGGCTTGAGTGCACATCGGCAGGTTGGGAGGTGGTGGGCACAAGCTGGAACTAGGGAAATTCTTATTTCATACATGGAGAGACTTCTTCATTGTGAATGAACACTGGAACAGGAGCCCAGAGAGGTGGTGGGATTTCATCTCCATCCTTGAAGAATCTCAGAGTTTGAGTGAAGGCAGGGCCCTGGGGCACCTGCTCTAGCTGGTCCTGCCTTCAGCAAGGGATTGGACTAGACGGCTCCAGAAGACCTTTCAGCTTAAATCATTCTGTGATTTTGTGTAAAAGCTGAATCGTGCCAAACAGACAAATCAGGTATATGTGTAAGTAAAACTGTTTTGTTAATGAAAGTCTTCAGAGAAGAAAGGGTGAAAGGAAAGTAGAACAGACTGGGGGTTGGCCTGCTGGAGAGCAGCTCTGCAGAGCAGCTCCCTCACGCCTTTACTGTGAGTGTGAGGGAGCCCTGGCCCAGGCTGCCCAGGGAGGGTGTGGAGGCTCCTTCTCGGGAGGATTTCAAGACCCACCTGGCCATGTTCCTGTACAACTTCACCTAGGTAGACTTGCTTGAGCAGTGAGGTTGGACTGGATGATCTCTTAAAGATCCCTTCCAACCTCACCATTCTGTGATTTGTGAAATCCTCCCACTACTGCCACCAAATGTTTGTATTTTTGAACTTATGTATTGGTTTATATAATATGACAAATGGTGAAATCAAAGAGGAGAAGCAATGTTCTCCTATGTGAGTAAGTAAAAACCTGTGCTGGTACTCCAGAGATCTAAGTTGAGTTTTCTGCTCTGGCACATGTGTCTGGCATGACCTTGATCAAGTTGCGTAATCCATCTGTATCTTCAATCCCCATCTGTGCATGACTATCTTTAAATTATAATATCTTGGGTTTGCAATTTGTCTTTAAAGTCTTGGGAGTGCAAAGTCTCACTATTTCCCTGTATTTCACTATGCAGTACTTAGCACAATGGGACCATCCATCTTCATCACTCCTGTGATACATGAATAATAAACAGTAACGGCATAATTTAGGGCCACATTCTGTCTGTGTTCTCGTGATGTGTAAAGATAGAGGGGGTTTGTTGATTAAAATGCTGTGCTATTCAACCTAACGAAGATACATGGGCCTTACTGAACAGATTTTTACAAGCCTGTTGTTAGCTCTTTTGGTTTGTTGGCTTTTGATTTTGTTTCATCATTGCTCATTGATTGCAGGTATCTAAACAATTTGCTTGGCAGATCAGGGAATAATAAATTCCTTTAATTTGTACCTCTTTCACTTTAATTATTCCGAACTCATTGCTTAGTGTTTGTTTCAATGGGTAACGAACTCTGCTCACTGTGCGGTGGAAAACACAGGGATAGAACTGGATTCTCTGGTTCTTTTGAAGGTACAAACCAAAATTGCAGAGTCACAGAGCATTTAACTCTAGGTTAGGTTGATGGTTACCAGTGGGTGTATCTTTGCAGCTTGAGTATAGGTTAACATTATTTCAGTTGGTTCCATGCCTGGTTTTACACGCATTACATTTGTTGCTTTATTTTTAGACCGAGTGCAGAAGCTGGTGACTAGTATTCAGACAGTTATTTTCATCTTGATTGTAAGACAGTGTCTAATAAAATCATATGTAGTACAATCCTAATTATTACAGACAGTCTTCACATTTGTGACTATGGTAATGCTTACTGTGTTAAACTACTCCCTGCAAAGTTTAATAGCAAAGGTGTTCTCACTTCAGCTTACAGCTAGGGGAAGAAATACTTCATTCACTCAAAGGTCCTGTGGTCTCTAGTGCCGTGGGGGTTGTGTTTGGAGATTGCCCATTCCTTTCGTTTCTTCACCCTGTTGGCCTGCCATGTTGTATAGCTTTTGAGGCAGTGGTGATGCTGAGGAGGCTGTTACCAACTCTACCCAGGTCGGGGTGAGCCCCATCCCTTCACTTTCATGTCAGCAACTCACTTTAGGCCCCAAAGCCAACATCCACCGTGTCACATATGCAGCCAACTAAAATACTCCAGGATATTTTTAAACACTTTGATTATGGATGTTAAGTTTGCTTCTTAAGACTGAGGAAAGCCAGACACCAGAAGTTAAAGGAGCCTAATGTACCAGGGAGGGGAGCAGAACATGTGGAGTCAGTCTAAAAATGAACAGCAGATCGTTCTTCTGTTGCTGCCTGCTCTTCCACCCTGGCATGCTGGCTACATGCATGCCTCCCTCAGCTCTGCAGCTATTCACACAGGAGTCTGAAGCAGTAAAAATACTGCTAAGACTTTCCCCCTATCACCAAGTTGAGTCTCTAGAGCAGACCATGAAGCTTGCAATCACAGTTGCCCTTGGTAGAAATGCAGCTTCCCCATCAGGATATTATCAGCTTTTTCAGCCAGAATGAAGAGGATAAGGATTTGGTGAGAAACCATTCGGAATGGCTTCTAAGCGTTTGGCAACGTGTCATGGAAAGGTTGAGCATGGCTACACGTCAAAGATCAGTGTTGAAATGTTTATTATGGGCTTGCTACTGTATTCTGCTCAGTCATCATGAGAAGGGAGTTCATCCTGTATGACCATTCTCAGCACAAATGTAATGCAATGCACTTTCTGGCAAAACAAGCAAGGGAAGAGATCCCAGGTGCCCCAGAATATAAAACTGCTGCTCTGGAGATATTTTTGCCACTCCTGGGGAAGGAGTTGTTCTTTGCACACTGTCCCTCACAAAAGCCCCCTTTAACATAAATGGCATTACCCACATTTGTAGAAAGAGAGAACGACACTTGCCAAATTTGCAGCTCACAGTTGTGTTTCTGTCAGCTTTGGCAGTTACGTGGCTTCTGGTAACACTAATGAAGGCAATCTGCTTTTAATTTAAAATCCTCCCTGAAGAAAAAAAAAAAACAAATAGCTGGCAATTGAAGGATTCAGCAGTGTCCTTGTGTGAAACTTCTTTTTCCTTGTTTTCTATGGTTTGCTTTAGCCAAGGAGAAACTGTTAATTAAAAAATATTCCTAAAGTAGCCAAATATGCAGGAATGTACTTGGGCAACAACTGCCTGTACCAGTTCTGCAGTAAATCACTCCTTTGTTTTCATTTGATGAGCAATTCTAATTAACCAAATAAAAATCCTGCTTACCTTGCACTTAACTCAGCATGTTTGCAGCTTCTCTTATGATTGAGGGACTGAGGATGGCAGATTTTGTTTGGATGCCTTTGGATTCAGCAAGGCAGAGGTGGTCAAGCAACACAAGGGAGGGATAATGGCCAGAGGAGAACTTTGCCAGTGGAGCAGTTCCTGCTGGTTGGGACAAACAGATAGGGAGCACTAAAGGCTGCAGGCTTTCCCAAAAGGCTTGCCTTGGGTCTGTGCCTCCCATGAGCACAGGGGAGAGACACAGAGGAGTGGGTGAAGACTGCATGGCAGGAGTTCAGAGGATCTGCAGTCAGGAGAGCTACACCATGGTATTCTGCCTTTTTCTGCTGCACAGAGCTTAGGACATCTTAGGCTGTAGAAAATGGGGTTGGACAGGAGGTGTCAGAAGTCTTCTTAGCAAGTATAAAGTGATCAGACTGCCTGGTCAACAGCTGTGGTGATCCAAGTACAGTATTTTCACAGGTCCCATTTGACAAAGCAGCGTCAGCTGCAGCCTGGCTGCCAGGATCTTGGCACCACAGAAATGATTTCATGTTTTGTTGGGGGGTTGTTTTGCATGATTACTTTTTTTTTTTTTTTTTTTCTAAAAGCACACAGAGAACTGTCTTTAGCTTTAGGAGAACCAAAATGCAATCTACTGTAGTGCTGTCTTGAGCTATTCCATAACTAGAGTAAGCATTTACAGAGCCAAATGATGAAAACATCTTGCACTTTATTGGATTGTAGTGGCTTCTTCAGTACTGCATTTCATACGTGGAGGGAGGGGTGGTTTGGTTTGTTTCACAAATACCTCACAATGATTTGAAACCTACTTGTCTCTCTTTTCATCACAAATGAAAGGTGGCTAAAGCTGTTAGGCCTGTAGCTTATTACCCCTTCACACTAACTCTTGTTTTGAAAGGGATGGGGAGCTAATGAAAGTGCTCATTCAACCTGAGGCAGAGTGTCACTAGCCTTTGCTGTAATATAAGGAACTATTATAAGCCAATATCTGGAGCAATTTTTTCTGCCCAAGGTTTGGATGTCCAGCCTTGGACTGCTCTTGGGGATGGTAGAGAAGCAGCTGGTGCAAAGGGCTGCAGCTACAGCAGTCTTTGAACAGCTGAAAAGCTGAGCACAGCGTTCCAGGGCTGCACAGGCAATGTGGTTTGCTCAACAGCACTGGCTCCACGCTTGATTAGCTTTAAGGCATTATCAGAGGGATGAAATTCCAGTATCATTGCCTCCTCCAGAAGGATTTATCCTGGAATTTTGAAACCTAACCTCCTGCACCATCCCTAAATTTAAATCTGTAGCTTCAGACTGAAGACAGAACCATATGTCAGTGAAACAGGGGGAGCACAGTCATTCTCTATATATTTATCATCTACTGTAGCATTAGGAGTTTGCTGTAGAGACAGGAGCCAGAAGAGGAATCAGCCTAGCAAGAGGCATTGTGCAAGATGTGCACTTGGGCTACAGGTGTGCTGCCCTGTTAAGGGGCATAGAATGTCAGAAGGGTTTGGGTTGGAAGGGTCTATAAACATCATCCGTTTCTAAACCCCCTGCTATGGGCAGGGACACCTTCCACTAGATTGGGTCACTTGCAGTTAGCCTCTTCTGCAATTGGTGAACCACCACTGGGTTTGTATCTAATCCAAAGGCCACCTGAGGTAACCCAAAAGCATTGTCCTGTTCTGTGGAAGTGCCATGATCACGTTTTCAGAAGCAGCCATGGCCTGAAGCCTTGCTACACAGAGAAAGTCAGCACCCCAGCAGAGCCTTCTTGAGAATGCAGGCCAGTTGCATCTTCTCTGGTGACCTTGGGGAGGGGGCAAATAATCTAACAGATGGAGAAATTGCATTCTTGTGATTAGTGGGTGATGGACTCCTCCTAAGCAGAGAAGGTCTGTTCTTTTAATTAATTAGCTGTTTAAATATGTTTGTGCAGTGTACTGCCTAACTAATGTGCAGTTACTATGAATACACATACAAATGGTAGTAATGGGTGCAGATGGCTGTAATTACCAACATTGATTCCTGTAGGAATCACACACGCAACGCATCGAGTTGGCATAAAAATTGACATCTACTGGGTGACTCATTTTCCTCCCCTCATTTTGTGTGAGTGGGCCTGACCATTCTCTGTACATCCAGATTCCCTGGGCTCACTGCTGGGCTGTCCCAACCAAGCTGAGACAAGGCTTTAGATTTTAACACACAAAGAGCTCAAGCAAGGTGAATTATAGCATCGTTATGGTTGGAAAAGGCCTTTAAGATCATCAAGTGCAGCCACTCTCTTCACACTGCCATGGCCATCACTAAACTAAACCATGTCCCTCAGCACCTCATCTGTGTGCCTTTTGAATATCTCCAGGGATGAGGACTCCACCGCTCCCCTGGGCAGCCCCTTCCAATGCTTAATAAACCTCCTGGTGAAAAAGTTCTTCCTAATGTCCAATTTAAACCTCCCCTGGCACAACCTGAGCCCGTTTCCTCTTGTCCTGTCATTCATTGCTGGAGAGATCAGCCTTCACCTCACTACAGCCTCGTTTCAGGTAGTTGTAGAGAGTGATCATGTCTTGTCTCTTCAGACTAAACATCCTCAGCTCCCTCAGCTGCTCCTTATCACACTTGTGCTCCAGACCCCTCACTAACTTCATTGTCCGTCCAGCCCCTCAGTGTCCCTCTGGCCGTGAGCGAGGGGCCCTACACTGAACACAGCCCTCGAGCTGCAGCCTCACCCGGGCCCAGCACAGGGGGATGATCCCTGCCCTGGGCCTGCTGGACACACTCTTTCTAATACAAGCCAAGATGCCATTGGCCTTCTTGGCCACCTGGACACGCTGCTGTGAAGATGAGTGTGAGGTGAAGAGAAGTCTAACTTAGGTTTTCTGTGGAGTTCCCTACACTCGGTGCTTTGGAGCACATATTTTGCCTGAAGAGGGTGCAGAAGCAGGGCTGGAGGGCTTCTGAGGATTTTGTGTGCCTGTATGCAGTGTCTGGTTGGCCTTCAGAGGGCAGCTGGCGCTTGCTCTCACAGCCAGACCTAGGAGTGATGTGTCAGAGGCTTTGATGCTCTGCAGTCACCCTGTAGGAAAATAAGAAATGTTTGACTAGGGCACCTCGTGGTCTGTCCAGGTTTGCAAGCTGGGTCGGATAGTGCTAGCAGAAGATGATATTTAGGAACAGAATGTGGCTATGGCACCTTTCTGAAGTTACTCACTTTGTACTCCCAAACACCCACAGATTCTGAAGAAGGAGTATCAGGGGTTATACCTCTGCCCAGTCCTTTATAGACCTTTTGTTCATGAATCTGTCTAATCTCTTTTTAAACTGTCTGGATATGGCTTCCTTCCAAAAACTTTCATAGCAGCAAGCCCCATAAGTGCACCTCCCACCATGTAAAGAAGCACTTTCGTCTTGTTTAAGCTGGCAAAGTGCTTGAACTTTGCATGGCTGTTCTTCACTTGGATTGTCTGGCCAGATGTATCCATAAAAAGGCCTTTATTGGTAAGCCCAAATCTTCAGAAAGAGTTGTATTCAACTTACAATTCAAGCTTTTAGGAAGTGGTCACACCTTCTTTTCCCTGGGGAGGGTCTCCAGAGGAAGGGGACAACATCAGATATTTGTAGCAGTATGGCTTGAGAAAGGAAATTGAGCTGCTTGGAGTGACTTGAGGACCTGGGACATCTTTTTTTGGCAACAGGAGTGAATGCTGCCAAAACCTCTTTTTGCTTCCGTGCTAAATACTGCTTGCTTGCCTGAATTGGATGATGGGCTCCCTGGTGACTGAGAAGCTACTTATCCATGAGACTGAGATCTTTTAGGAAATGGCAAAGACAATTTAGAGGAAGCGTGCGTCAGAAAGCATTGCTGGGATTGCTAAGCACTGCTGCAGGTATAAGCACCATCTGCTCTGGGATGGCTCAGCACGGAGGAGAACAAATTCTGGAAGCTGCTGTCACTCTGTGCACTGCAGATCCAGAGGGAAGCAAAGACCAAGGGGAAGCTGCTGCCCTTCAGAGGCACCTCTGCTCCAGCCCTTGGGGTGTGGTGTGTGCATGTACCCTGCCTTGCAAACTGGTTTGAGCTAAAAAGCTCTGAAAGACCTGTGGATAATTCATGTGTCTGCACCTCTTTGTGAGTGATGTTAATCTTTGCATCTGGGGGGACCTATGCTTTACCTCCTAGGGTTAAAATCCTGAAGGTTCCTGATGGCAGTTAAAAAGCTGGAGTTACAAAGGGAAGTTTAAAGAAGCCTTGTAAGAGAAATTTGTGCTGGGGAGTGAATAATCTGAAGTCTCTGGGCAATGTAATGGAGAGTTGATCTCAGGCTGATGACCTTAACGTACCCAGTAGTGCAGAAAAGAACTGTAAGTACTTCCAAATCTTATGGCCATCCTTCCTTTCTACAGCAAAAGCATCTCTCTTGTGATCATTTTTTTTTTTCCCAGACTTTTTTGTCTTTCTCTTAGCAGTACAGGCCTTGTTAAATATTTACTTTTCAGCTAACATTTTCCCTATCTGATTAATTTGTTTTGGTACACTGTTTCTTGGGTTTTTTTGAAGCCTGTTTTGTTAGGCTGCTGGGTAAAACCTTCGTTTTTTTGACAGCCTTTTTACTCATTCTTTAAAGCCCCTCTTTGATGTGAGCTCAGAAACACAGATCTTATTCTTTTTATTGCTTTCCCTTGTCAGTTTAAGACCAGTTATGAGTACCACAAACTATTACAAACAATTGAAGCTAACCTCTTCAGTGACATATTCAGGGCCTATCTCTTATTGTCAGAACTCTTTATAGAGGAGACGTTGGTTTGAGGAAATGAGAAAGGATGCTGCTTGGTAAAGAAAAAGGATTGCACCAGCTCAAAAGAACTGTTTTGTAACACTAATCTGGAAAAAGGCAGAGCAGTGAGTTTAATATACCAAGAAACTATCCATGCTGTCAAGCCTGTCTTGGATTTCTGTTTTCCACACTGATGTAGTTGATCCTTTGGTGAGTTTCCTGAATTCATTCCTTCTTCAGCAAGAAGGAATGGTGGTCTGGCAGGTTAGTTCGGAAGGATATGGAGTTGGAAAGGACAGCTGGGTCATGAGAAGCAGGCCTTATGCAGCCTAATGTGTGAAGGTCTCCTGGACCACCTCCATCTGTCCCCAGACAACAGTAGCCATGAGATGCTCCTTCAGGGAGTTGTAGAGAGTGCTCATATCTCCTCTCAGTCTCTTCTTCTCGAGGCTAAACACCCCCAGCTCCCTCAGCCACTTCTCATCACACTTGTTCTCCAGACCCCCTCACCAGCTTCATTGTCCATCTCTGGCCAGGCTCCAGCCCCTCAGTGTCCTTGTAGTGAGGTGCCCAAAACTGAACACGGTATTCAAGGTGCAGCCTCACCAGGGCACAGTATAGGGAGACAATCAGTGCCCTGGTGCTCCTGCACACTATTTCTGATACAGGTCAGGATGCCATTGGCCTTCTTGGCTGCTCCCCAAGCTTTTTATCTTCCTTACTGAGGCAGCAACTTTACAGTTCCCCTAATGGCCCATCTCTGCTACTCCATGAGGGCAAACTGTACCCTGGTATAAACTAAGTGAGTTTTTATTGCTTGTGTTATGCAGTAATGGTGCTGCTACTAGGGTTTTTTTTTTTTGCAAATAGTGCCTTCCATCCTGGAGGCAGATCTCTTCCTGGAGTGCAGCGTGCTGACAACAACCCCTCCCCACACACCCCAACCAGCCCTGACCCCCAGGGCTGTACCGGTACAGCCACTTGCTTCCACTCTCCCATTGGGCTTCTCCTTGTAATGCACCCAGGAAACCTTCAGGCACAAGTTATCCCATTCAGCTCAGCACAGGCCATCTGCTGTGGATCCTTGTCACAACGGGAGTCAGGTGAGAGTGGTAAAATTAAAGGGTTCTCAGTATCTGTAAACCTCTGAGAACAGTCTTTTGTCTGTCAGAAGCAGCCATTTCTGCACAGGTCCTGAACAGTGGAGGACAAGAGGGCCAAGCATGGCATGGAAACCAGCTATGAAAACTTGAATGTCTCCTTAAAATGTTATTTCTCACTTCTGCAGCCAGCTGTGACATGGTAGTGCAAGGGTCTGCACTTTTTGGGAGGTAAAAAAGAGAAAAGAACCCATCACCACCTTCAGCTGACTAGGTGAATTAATTTCACAATGCCTTGTCTTCACCTTTTTCAATGCTGACAAAATTCCAATTGTAAAAGGATTTTTTTGTTTCCCAATATGTAATTATTTTAAAGTTTGGGGTTATTTTAGCTGGTAGTGTCCAGTTATCTGCTATGGCTCAGGGGCCCTTGATGTGCTGGAAAAAAAAACTTGATTCTCTGAGAGTTTGCTGCTCTGAAGTGCTGTAGTAGCTGTGAACAGCAGCAGCTGGGCTGGACTTGGCTGGTTCAGGGCTCTGGCAGGCCAAAATAGTGTCTTTTAACTCTATCAGATTGAATTTCCCTGTATCCAGACTTTCAATAGGTGAGGTTTGTAGCTTTGTCCTCAGAAGATCTGCCAAGCTCTTTCGCTCCTGCCTTTTTCGTCTGAATTAACCATTTTCTTATGGGCAATTTCCTCATGTTCCTTTCCCACAGCTGCCTGACAGTCCTTCCCAGCCATCTGCAAAAGCTGCAGCGTCTGTTTGCAGTAACATAAACGTTTGAGTTACCAAATCCCATGGGACCCTTCATCCTTTCTCCTGACAGAGGGGATACTTTCTAAGACCATTTCATCTCTGAGTCTGTATCGTCCCCTGATGGCACATAACACTTCCTGATGGTTTGCCTGTGGTGGCTTCTTCTTGCTTGGTTCCTGTGGCCAGATTTTGCAAAGCTCTTGGTACCTTGCTCCTCGCAGTAGGAACGAGCCTCTCCCATCCAGGAGCATCACTGGATGAGGCCACAGAATTGGGAGCCATGAGACCAGGCAACTGACCCAAGTGCCATTGCCGAAGCTTTCCTCAGTGGCCCACGTTCCTCCCTCAGCTGTCATTCTCAGCTGCCTGTGGACACAAACAGCTGCTGTTCTCTCAGCATGGGTTTTGCTTTGTTTTGGTTTAATCTGTCCCCTTCATTTATGTGCCCGAATTAGAACTGAGCTCTTTGAAGATCTAACCACTTGTTTAGATCCGTATAGGAGCACTTTTGAAAGTCTGGTCCTTAGCCTCTCAAAATCTTTGATTATAAACTCACACCAGATTGGAGAGTGAGGTGTATCTGCATGGTTTTTCTCCCTCCTCCCATGCATTTAGCTGAGCATCAAGATATCTGGCATTTGCTACATCAAAGGGCTTATCTATAATTCATAAAGGAAAGCTCTCTACCTTGTCCAATCTGGGAGTTAACGTTACCTTTCAAGAAGTACTTCTGAGATGCAACCTGATCCTAGATCCTATCCTCTGTTGAAGCTCTCGAGGCTGTCTGTCACCACTGTAGCTTCTGCTTTCACTTTGTTTACATAAACACTAGCCTTTTGCAAAGAAACCAGAAGTCTAGACAAATTGGAGCTGCTTCCGGCGTGTCCAGATCACAGCTTACGGGGCTTCCCAAACCAGCCATCTGTCTGGGCTCTTCTCCTTTCAGCAGCAGCTCCACAGCATTTGGTAAGGCCCTACGAGGGCTGCCCGTGGTGCATAAGGACAGTCTGCAGAGACCTTTCATCAGGATTGACAAGGTGAAAATCTGACTTGTCACACACAGAGGTCGAGGTTCTGAGTTTTATTGAATTTAGTCATGAGGAAAGCATATGCACTAGTGGTTCTGGAGCCAGAAATCTTCCTTCTGCAAGAGAGACACACAGCCAGGAGTTTACAGCTTCCCTGGTAACTCTGAGCAGAGCACAATCTCAGTCTTCATGATTTTGTTACATCCTCTTAGATGCACATCTCTGTCAGCAATCAAGGCTTGTGCCAGGCAGGAGCTTCAGTGCTCAGAACAAATGGGAAAAACCCACAAAGCAACTGGGCTGAAACCTCAGGGCATCTCAGCTGGCCAAGCAGCTGCTGCCAGCACGCAAAGGATATTAAGAGCAGGATTTCCAGACCCTCCTAGCTTGCAGCCCCCTTGCCACATTCTCTCATTTGAGAAGCATCTTGTTCCTTAAAACCAAACTGTGTGCCAGTTACAGGTCAGTCTCTCGTGTGACCTATCTGTAGCAAATGCAGGGCCACACTCTGCAGCCGCAGCCCTGCGCCCGCTGCCAGAGAGACATGATGCACCTCTAGGAACCTGCAAATCAACAAGGATCATGTGTGTCTGACTCTGCTAGTGAAGCATCTTGTCAGCAGTAGGTAGGAAACATCAGATGCTATTAACAAACACATAGGCTGCTTCACATAAACCATTTGAAGCCTGAGTTTTCCGTGTAGTCAGCATTGGATTCAGCACGGGCTGCCCAAGTGTCTCTCAGAGCCTGACTTCACAGGGTTTGTGTGATGAACTTTGCTTGCTAAGGTGGGAAGGCATGTGTTTATTTCTCAGCTCCTGCCATGGACCAGGTGTTCAGGATCTGCCTGTGCTCAGGGCTTCTTTGATGAAGACGGGTACTGGAAAGTGCTGGGATGTGATTTGTTTTGCTTGTAGAAGAGGAAGCGAGGAGGAAAGGGAAGGAATGTGAAATCTTGACCAAATCAAAACTCAAACAAACCACGCTGGCAGGAATGGTGCCTTAGTGCATGGAGAAGAAAGGCAGTCCATACATTTAGGTGTGTGCCTTGAGAGAGGAGAGCTTGCTGCAGGGATGTGCGTGCAGGCAGGGCTGCTCCCGGGCCTGCTCTGGCAGCGGCTGCCTCGCCGGGCTGGGGCTGTCGTGCGATGGAAGTTTGTCACTGCCACAGGGCTGGGAAACACAGACCAGAGGCTTTCTGACAGCAGAGACCTGGTTGTCATTAGGACTGAGCTCTCGCTAGAGCAAACTGTCTGTTGTTTGGGTATGTGTGTGTATCCGGAGTGCGTTTCCTCTTCCCTGTGTATCAGTAACCAGGGGAGGGGGGAAGGCTGTCCCAGTTCAGTACACGTCTGCCAGTAAGGGCCTGCATTTGATCAGGGCTGTGTGGTTTGCAGCCCTTGCAGCTGCACAGCTGCTGCTCTCCTGGATGGGATGTATTCATTACCAGGGATTTCTCTTGTGCCTGGGAGAGCCTCGCTAGTACTGCTGGTCCTTTCCTTCCTGTGCTGCATGGCTCTGTGGCACATGCCTGCTCTGCTGTAGGGCCAGCAGGCTGGAACTCGGGCTTGGTGCAACCTTTGTGATGCATGTCTGAAGCTGCCTTCAGTGATGGGAGGAGGACAGCCAAAGAGAAGGGATAACCTATCACAACAAGCATCTGTGTGCTTCAGAAGTCCCTGTTTCTGACAAACTGCAGGTGTTTCGGGGAAGAGTGAAGGACCCAGGTAAAAATACTCTGATCACTTGCCCCAGAACGCTCTCCCAGGTTTGAGAGATCTGTGGCTTCTGGTATCTAAGGGTTTAACATATTAAGGGAGTTTCAAGCACCTTTTCTATAGTACATCAGGATGGAGAAACATAACAAACAATTTCCCACACCAATTCTTTCATCCTGCCACAGAGTAAGTAGATGAAGAGCTCTGCCCATCTGAAAGATCAGATCCCATTTTGTCAACTGGGGCGCAGGAAATAGCAGTGCAGTTCACATACCCTACTTCAATTTCAAGTCTCCTGGAATTTCATTCCTTCTAAGAGATCAATTTGCTGCAGAAAAGCTCGGCTATTTCTGTATGGCGAGTGCTGCGGGGTGGGTGCTGGCTGCCCGAGCAGTGCAATTACACCTGGCAGAAGCAATCCGCAGGCTCAGAAGAGTGTGTATTCATGGGTTTTAAGGAACCTCGTTGTGTGCCTTCCTGCTTAAATGGGAAGCATTAAATGGCCTTCTGTAGCCCAAAGGGAGAAATAACGATGGTCTCTTCAGGGCACTTTTGCCATGTGCTGACTGCCTGACTTTTTCTCAGCTCACACTTACTTCATTGAGGAAATAATCTGTCTGGTACGCTGTCATTTTGCCCCATTGCCTGCAATTATGATTTCTTCATTCACTTTCTGCTATTGAGACTCCAGTTTCTTAGAATCATTCCTTGTCTAATGACTTCCATTGCTAATTTAGTTGCAAGTGATCCCTGGGCAGCCACAACTATAAATGCCTGTAGGTGGCTGGGCGATTTGTCAGGGCTCTGTCTCTTAGTTTCAGTACTTCTACAAAGTATTTTAAGTAGTTATCATCTGGTTTATGTCTGCATTATCAAGCAATTCTAAAGTATTGCTTTTTTCATTTTTTAAGTCTAAATTTGTTGATTTCTATTAGCCTTTCCAATTTTCTGGCCTGCCTGAAAGATTCCCATAGGAACATAGTGGGCTCTGAGAGCAGAGCTAGTTGTGTCCAGCATGGTGCCACAGCCACATAAATATGTCTGTGTGGACCTGAGAAGCATCCCTCTGCCTTGCTTTCTTGGCTGTACAGCTGCTGTGGCAGGCTGGTAGTTTTGCTCTCTAGGCACTTCTGGAAAGCTTAGTAAATACTTGCCCTTCCCTGATACTATTATAACTTTCTGGCCCTCCCCAGCCACCACGTGTAACTTTCAATATCTGTCATTGTTAGGCACTTGGATTGACTAGATATATCCTTGCTGGAGGTTCTTCTATGGATCTGGGCTGTCTGTCTTTAGTAGTTTAGAAAAACATGGGAGAAACTCTTCTGGGAGGTAAATTCAATATGAAGCATTTAGGAAACGTGTGTCATCCAGAGCTAACAGCTTTATCTGGAGACACTTATGCAAGGTTTTGCAGACTTATTAAAAATATCTCCTGTCTTCTGCCTGGATCAGGTATTTATTTCCTCTTATTCTTCCAGGTCCTAAAACAGAGAAAAAGGTGTTGCTAGTCACCAGCAGTAAGGATGAATTGGTCGTAGCTGGTAAAATAAGGTCAAGCTTCATTTACCCAGGCATGCTCTGGGTTGTATTGGCACCTGTGGAATACGAGTGCATATGAGTGTTTTATATATGTATGTGTGTGTCTGTATATATAGATACACATATATATCCTTCCTCATCAACTTTTCCATCTGTGAAGTATGTCCTAAGAGACTTCAGAATGGCTGCTTAGATAAAGTAACTGCAAAGCACAGTTTTGTGGTTGGGGAAATCAAATTGCTGTGAAGTGGAATGATTTGTTCAAGGTTGCTTTGAGAGTTCAGCTTTCAGAATTGTGTTTTCTGACTTCCTTGATTTTCATTAATACAGCTTCACTCTTTATTCTCAAGCTTTGTTTCTACAGATAAAAATGGGTGACATGGGATGGTCAGACATAAGTGATTGATTCAACTGGGCTAAGAGTAAAATGAGACTATATCTGTTAAATTGACATGACAAAACTGTGATTCCTCCCCCCTCTTGAACCAGTGCAGCTTTATGCTTGCTTTCAGTCTTGCTTTGTCTCAGGACAACAGGATGGTTCTTGCTGGCTTTGTCATCCTACACCAGAAAGGAAAGGCTTGCTGACTGAATCCAGCTGTTCCCAAGCTGGAGTCCCACAAGTGGCTGACTGGGCCAGCCAGCCCAAAATGCTCAGGGGTGCTAAAAAGTGCCTGGATGGACAAAACTTGTGCCACAAACATGCCAGAATGTCGAATAATAAGACATTGTGTAATTATGGTGGTGCTAACTATGCTGAGAACCTGCTCTTAGATGGCTTATACTTCAGCATAACATTTGGTTGGTGTTGTAAGGACAGGAGAGGTTGGGTCTGTGGGTCGGTACATGGCACACATTAAAGCTGCAGTCTGAGGTTTGGCTGCCAGCCTCCTGGTGACCTACTGCCTGAACTGAAGTCAAATGCTTTCTCACTTCTCCTGGAAAGATAGCTTTGTAGCAGGCTTGCTGCTCTCCATCTGCAGTGATGAGAAGCGTTGGGAACAAGAGTAAAAACAGCACGTGCAGTCTGTAGGGAAAGGAAGGGCACAAAGGTCCTTGTCAGCCTCACATAATCCTCATTTCAGTTACCCTCAAATTACAGACAATGAGACAATATACCACATTTTCCTAGAGCGTGAGAAAAGCAGATCTTATGTCAACACAAATGCTCAATTTGTCATGTATCTTAATGGGATATCCCCTTCAGTGTAGCCTAGTCATTGAGTTGGTTCCAGCTGTTGAAACAGCACTTGGTGAAATACCCTCTCTAAAATAAAACAAACACCCAACTGCATGTTTCCATTTGTTCATACAGCCACTCTAATGGTTCTCAAATGGACCTACAGGGCAGCACCTTGGTGGGAAAACATCTGCCTTCACACATGGACCTCTCTCATGGTGATAGCCAGATAAAATATGTGGGGTAGAAGATTCTTCTGATAATGAGGGAAGCTCTAAAAGCCCAGAAGAGACAAGCTGCTAGGTGTTTCAAGGGAATGATTCCTATGTGTAAATTGAAGCGTCAGTGGAAGAGCTCATAGATTTTAGGGAAAGGAGCTGTCTTTGTTTCAAACTGCGGATTGTGTCCCTTTTGAGAGCTGCAAAAAGATTCATAGCGGGCTGTGAGTTATTGTTAACAGCCTCATCAGGTGGTTTGTTTAAAAAGGCGAAACAAAACAAATAACCGTCCTCAATTATTATGAAAAGAAAACAAGATAAAAATCAAAATCAATACAGCTAAGTGGTTGCATACACATTCTCTTTCTTACTTAAGTGCTGATCATGAAATTTTACCCATTGTTTCAGCCTTCGGTGGGTTTTATGAAGACAGATGAGCCATGAAGCAAATCAAGCTTTCAGAAAGTTTGATAAACTCTGCCTGCTTTAATCACCCTGCATAGCTCAGGGTGTAAAATTTACACAGAATGGAGTTTGTAGGTTCAGGGACTAAGTAATCATTTTTCTTTAGTTGTAGAGCAAGCCCAAGAGAGCTGTTAGGCAGCCTAAAATAAATAAATATTGAGCCCAAGGGAGAGATGAGTATGTAATTACCTGAGGTCTGGCTTTTGTGCCCTCTCAGAAAGTTAATTTAAACTTTGACTAGCTGCAAGCTCTCTGCAGGAGGCAGTGCCAGAACATCATTGCTGCCGGTGGATTTGTTTGGTGGGGCATTTTTATCTGTCTGCTAACTAAAATCCATGCATATGAGGAAATCTCGTGGTTTGGAGGGGGTACTATGTGGGGTCTAACTAATAGTTGTGACCACAAATGACAGGACAGAGAAAGAGAATAAAGGGCTGGTTCTGGACAGCCTTTAACCTAGTGCTCATTTCAGCTTGCACTGTAAGTTGGTTGGATTCTTTGCTTGCTTTTGTTTGGTGCTGATTTACATCATCGTGCTTGGAAAAGAGGAACACATCAGAGCTGGAGAGAATGAGATTTGAATCATGTTCAGTTAGGCAAAGGTGAATCAATGCCATGATAGAAGTATTGAGTATGGAAATGAAAGTACTTGTTAGAGATAAGTTATGTGGTGAGGCCTTGGGAAGCTTGCTTGACCCAGTTATTGGTCACACTGTCTCACATCATTGGAGCCAGCGCTCCCTTACATTGGCAATTCAATTTGCTTTGGTGGGGTTGCCCTCATCTCAAATTCAGTAGTGCAGAGGGAAGTCATGAAGCCCAGTCTATGTTTATTTTCAATTTCTTTAAAACCAGGTGTATTTGGCAAGGTAAAAAACTGATTCTTCAGCGTACAAGCTGACTCCTCAAAGTTTTCTGACTGCAGCAATCAGCCCGGAGTTGAAGATCAGAGCAGAGAATAGCAGTGTTGGATTTCCTTTTTCTTGCTGTTCTAAATTCCTCCAGCTACACTCCACTCTAGGATGCTCCTGGCATACACAGGAGCCAGGTCATGTTCTTTGGTCACTTCCTCTACCTTCTAATCGTTTACTATTTTTGTCTACTTGAGGCAAGTAGCAGCTGTAGCTTTATCCCAGTGTGGAGGAGGTGGCCATTTCTGTATATTGGACATATAAATACTTCTGATCACTTTCCTAAACATTACAGTGAGATATGAGTAACTGGTGTCATGATTCATTACTGCTGTAGCTTTTGAAGCTGTGCCCAGGTCTCTGAAGCACATTAACACAGCAGAGCTCAGCTGTAGCAGGAGCTGCTGCACCTCCCCAGCAGCATCCTTGGGATAGGGAGCCACGTCTGTCCTGTGTGCCTTTAGCTGGCATATGTGTGGTGGGATTCAGGTTTATACTGGAGCTCCTGGATCTTAGTCCAGTGATAATAATAATAAACCGAATCCTTATTCCTAGTGCTTTAGGGGGGTTACACCCAGCACAAACAGCTGAGTGCTGTGCAGACAAAGCAAGGTGGGGTGGCTGTGAGGAAAAAGTTTCCCCCAGCCCACTGAGTGCTGATGCTGTGGCTTATGAAAGCTGCAGGGTTTCCTGTGTTATTTAAGCATGTGCCTAGAAGATGGCAATGGGTGAGCACTGGGTCAGCTTTCATATGCACCACGTACAGCCATGCATATGGAGCTCTACCAGGCTGGTGCTTTTCTGCTCCTCGTGCTAATCCCGTTTATCTTTAGGGCAGCAGAGCCTGGCAGTCCTTTAGAATCCCACTATTAAGAACTGTTGCAGAAGATTGGCCCATTATTTTGTCTTTATGCTGTTCAGGTTTGGAGATTTTCCAGAGGTGTTCTTGTCATTTTGGATGTGAATGTTCTGTACCAACAAAACAGAAAAGGTCAGTGAACCTGTATTTCTCTTTCAGCTACTGAAACAAGTGGCAACAGTCCAGTACCTCAGCAAGGATATTCAGAGGAGGACATTATTTTTACCGTTTTGCATCTGCAGAACTGCCTTGGTTTTCAGAGGAGGTAGCTCAGTCATTGTAAGCAAGGAGCTCAGATCCAAATTGTACTTCTTGTAAACTGTGTCCTGTGCTGTCTTTGGACAGCTTTTGGATTGTTACTCATGAGGTTTGTCTCTTTCAGTGCCTTTCATTGCCTTTCATTGCTAATGGAACTGCATTAACCCTAACTACAGTGGTTTCTACCTTAGGCTTGAACACATCCTTTGGTTTGTGCCTGTTTGGTACAGTTGTTAACTGTTGCACTTGAAGGTCTACCTGTAAAGCTTGGAGGAACTGCTGCACAAGTGGCCCCACATTGCATCCTCCTCGTTTCAGCCACAACCCTTGGAGTGGGATTTTGGCACCTAACTTCCAAAGACACCGAAGAAAATGCTGGTCTTGGATCATTAGTTGTTGAATTAACTGGTTTCCTCCTTGAGTACCTTGAGGAATGAAGAAGGTGAAGCACACACGTTTTCCTGCACAGATGCTCTTGGTTGTGGTTGATACGTGGCTGTTAGAATCTGGCCTGAATGTACAGATTTTTAAGGCAGTAACTCTTGCAGCCTCCCTAATGCTCTTGGACCTTTTGACATAACCTTCTTTGTTTTCATAGGTAGACAATTCAAAAGAGTTCTTCAGTTGGGTGTTGGACTTAGCTGGTGCCTCTTTCACCTGAAAAACAACATGTAATTAGATTCAGGTTGGCAGTACCGAGTTGCATAAAGCCTTCCTTTTCAAATGCACTTCTTCCATGAGGCACTGAACTTTAAAGCACAGTACACTGACAGAGATACAAAATAGGAGAGGTTATAAGTCTAGACATAACCACTGTACATAACCGTGTAGAAATAAGGGCAACTCAAGCTCTGTTCTTCCACTGTGTGTGCTGTTTATGACTGTTCAGTATTGTTTCTGCTTCAGTTAAAATGAAATCTCTCTAGGGAATAGACAGTATCTTCTCCTGCCTTTCCACTGTAGAAAGCACACCATAGTGGTCTATAAATAATAACTATTTATATAGTGTTTGCCTTTAACCTTTCCGTGCCCCTTGCAAATAAATAACCCATCTTGCTGTCTGCAGTATTCTTTATGTTAAGCAGAGGGAGAAATGGCATTATTTAGAGAAAGGTAAATTGCAGCATGAGGGCATAATACATTTAGTGTGGAAGCCCTCTGCAGGCATTTCTGTTTCTGGTTTATAATGAAGGCAGAGTAGATTTAAAACTTGTGATTGATGGTTATTAGGAAACTATTGCAGAAATCCTGTGGTTAAAACATACCATATGCATGGATCTCTCTGGATGCTTCCCAGAGTTTCATTTTAGGAAGCACTATTCCTTCTCTATCATTTATTTTTCCTGGCATCCTTCATTAGGACATAAGGAGATGATTTGCAGCAAATACCACTCATCAAGTTCATGCCCAGTACAGAAGTAGTCAGCAGGACCCACCTTTGGCTCTAGAGGCTGGTGATCACTGCACTGCTATGCTGACAGTGGGGATGCATTACACAGACTTCTCTGTTTACTGTCTCTTATGGGTCCCTCCCTTTGAAACCAGGTACCGCACTGAAGGAAGTGCACTAAGGCAGTGCTGCCTCAGAGGGAGATGTTTCTGTTTGCTTTAATTGTAAGTCCTGATGACTGTGAGCCCTCAGCATGTCTTTATTACAGCATTCGTTGCTACCTTGTCCCCCATCTCAGCTTCTTTTTATCTATCCAGCCATTGGTCTGTGACAGTGAATTACTTGTATGCAGGAGAGCCTGGCACACCTGGGCTCCAGTTTCTGTTGTCCTGCATGCTATGGGCCTATTCAGTACATTTCCTTGCTGATAAGCAGAATCCACAGGTTTGTGTTTCTTAAGCTTTCAGCAGTTAGGTTTCTTCAGTACTTTCAGGAGTTGTTTTCACCCTCTTCATTAACAGCTAGAAGGCAATCACTCACCTGAAGATGGCAGGCCTTGAGTTTGCACAGGAGTGTCCCCAGATGATCAGTAAGCTTTATGGGCCATTGCTTATATGGTAAATACTAAGTCCATAAGGCTGAATCTGAGAACAAATGGCTGTATGGTGAGCTTGCATTTCCAGGCTTCTCCAGAGTGCTGGGGATTTGAACAGGACTTGTCAAGTGATACATAGAATCATAGAATGGTGGGGGTTGGAAGGGATCTTTAGAGATCATCTAGTCCAATCCCCCTGCAGAAGCAGGTTCACCTAGATCAGGTCACACAGGAACGTGTCCAGGTGGGTCTTGAAGAGCTCCAAGGAAGGAGCCTCCACACCCTCCCTGGGCAGCCTGCGCCAGGGCTCCCTCACTGAAACAGTGAAATAGTTTTTTCTGCCCTTTGGAGATTTTTAGTGTTTAACCAACATTGATACACTCTGTAGGGGGAATACTTAAAATACTGAGCAAGTATGAGCTTATTTCCTTTTGCAATAGTGCTGGAGGTGAGTGGCCAAAATACGCTTCTGCATGTGGAAGCTTTCTGCCCTATCAGAGAAAATGAGACTGCAGGATAGTCCTGGCAGTCAGAGTGGGACTTTATAAAGCTGATCAGGAGCTCATGGGACTTCCTACAATATACAGAGAGGTATTCCCATGCTTGACTTCAGGTATTTTACAGAAGCCAATCTGTCTTTGGATGTTCTTGCTCTCCAGGTTCTGACCCATCTCCATCAGTTGGATAAGGAGATTAGCCTCCTAAAAGAGTCTTAAAATGTATCAGGGTAAATATTTATGCAAGTAGTACTGTATCTTCATCCTGTACTTAATCTGTAATGCTATTGCTTTGACTTACTTTCTTACCCATGAGAAGGAGGAGTAAATGGAAATCTCCTTTTCATGAGGTTCCCTGTGTGTTGTGAGTAATGTGGCTTGCACAGTAATTTAAGTGCAAGGATAAATTTGGTCTCCCAGCCATATTGGCTTTTGAAGTCCTGAAGCTGCTGCATCTCTACCCACACAGAGCAATCTAAACCCTCCTTGGTTTGGAGAAGGTTCCTTCAGGTAATTATCCTTCATGAAGAAACATATGAAAAGGCTTCTGTTGTTTACCTCCAGTCTGACCTCTAAAGACTCTTATTCCATCACCTAGAAAGAAACTTATTATGGTGAAGTAGTACAGCTTTGACATCCAGCCCCAAATTGTCTGCAACTGCACAGGGGGACTCCTTTGGCTGAGTACTCTGTAGTGCCTTAAGCCACTAAACAGACTTAGAGTTAAATAAACTGTCTTCCTTTAAAACATCTGCCCAAAGAAACTCTTTCTTTACAACCAAGAGCAGTCTGTCCTTACTGGTTGTGTTTTACATCCACAGGCATTAATAGCAACTACAGAAAGCCACAGATCCTTGGAACAGTTTTGGGGAATTGGTGCTTGCAGCTCATAAATAAAATAGCTTTATTGTATGTGCAACTCTAGTCACTGGATCAGATGTCTAAAAATACATGTGAAAAAAGGTAACTGGTGGCACATACCCAGTTTTCTGGGGAAAATTTCCATTAAGTTGAATGACCACATCAAAATCACAGAGGAGAAGAGAAACCAAGAGAGCTAAGAAGTGGCAAGAGAGAGGTTTTTGAAGATACTTTGGAAGCAGTTGGAGGATTGATGTGGCTGGCAGATGAGAGAGCTGTTCCAGGCAGCAGAGGTAGGAGATGAGGGATGTGTTCTGATGAATAATGTGAAAATAATCTGAAGGGACAGCATAGAGAGTAGTGAGATGGGAGAATGAGCAACATGTTTTGCATTGAAAACAATAACACAGCTTCCACTGAGCAAATGGAAGCCTCCTGCCTGTGTCCAGAAACTGATTTGTCAGCTACCACTGACGGTAGATCAGTGGAGGAGAAAACACTCTGCATAACACATAAATCTGCTCTAATACCTAACATTTTGCTGCTGCAACTGCTTGCCATGGATGGAGGAGAGTTGGTGGCCTTTCATAGGGCATCTCTAATGAGCAGCTCTGTTTCACTGCTGGTAATCAGGGGGCAGGGTGCAGCTGTGATCATAGCACTGACAAAATGACCTTAGAGATGAAGTTCAAAGTGTGTCAGGGAGGATAAAGCAAATAACTGCTCTTTCTCTTCCAATACAGGAGTTAGGCAGCAATGAATGGAAAAACCTCAGTGTCAGGCACAAAACAAGCCAGTTGTGGGTTGTTTCTTTTTTTTAACCTTTTTTTCCCTGGTGCTTGGCCAACTCTCAAGTACCAAAACACAGCTTCTGGTGTAACAGGGTGGTATTTTCTTGCTGCTACAAAACTTGTCATGAGCTATTAAACTGCAGCAGCTTTTCATCCCTGAGATGCCTGCACCTCAGTGGTGGATGAAGTGACCTGGAAAGAGAATGTGTGTTTGATCTTGTTAAGTGCTTAAAGCGCTGGGATGTTTTCTGAGAGTCAAAGTGCTACATAAATGCAAGATCTGATTATTTTGGGATGGAAGCTGAGGGTAAAGTGGACTTCTTAAGGGAAAAAAAGAGTTATGTGCAGGAGACACTGTGGGCAAAGGTCATGCTCTAAAACACCTGAAAGCCTTGAACTGATGATGGTGCTAAATTAAGTGCTAACTCTTGATGATGCTGGTGCACAGGTGCTCCAGGAAAACAAGTTTGCTCCCTGCAGAACACACCAGTATTTAATTGAGATATTAGTAGTGTGTATTCATTTCCCTTCTGAGACTCTGCTCCATCCAGTGCTTAGATGAACCAGAGTGATTATCAGGTAAGCTTGCAGTGTGTTCATTATTTCTGTGTAACTTTTCCTCTTCTCTCCTCTTGGTTCTTTGCTACTGGATGTAACATGTGAGTGAACTCATGCCTTAGCACACTGGATCAGCCTGCCTTTTGCCAGGTTTGCTTAGCTGGCTTTAGCCATATTCATGCCTTTGATAATCACTCTGTGCTTGTGTGGTGATGCCTCAGGTTGACAGTTCTTGCGCTTTGCCTGCAATGGGGTCTTGCTCTGTTTTTTTTTCCCCCAGTGGCATTGATGCAAAAAAAGCACTGAAGCAAATAAGCCTTCCTTTACATAGAAAAGATTTTGGGTTTAAAGCTGTCATGCAGTGCAGGAACAGAAGGGCACCCCAGCTAGGAGAAGTCTTTGGCTCAGTGAGTTGTACCTAGGAGCTTTTCAGAAGATGTTACTAATTTCCCGCTAACACCCAAAGCAGTGCACTTTCTGCCAACACATAGCTTGAGGTTCATAGTGCCAGATGTTGACTTCTATTATTGTTTGTTGTTTGTATTACAGCACTTGGTGGCGTTGTTCAAAGCACGTGCTGCAGAGAAAGAGGCAGTCTGGGCCTTACCTGCTGAGCAGAGGAAGGGTGACAAGGGAAACAAATACCAAAACCTCACTTGCTTTGAGTCCTTGTTAGGGCTGGGAATAGAAATGAGTTCTCACAAAACTCAACAGAAATAATATGCAGATGATAGCAATTTTGGCACTTAATCCTGGTGCAGCGTACTGGTTTAAGGTTTATGAGGTGTCCAGTTTCATCCTCTTTAAAGGTTTGCTATCTTTAATCTCAGTGTCTGTGAGGTTTATGGGGAAAGCTGGAAATGGAAAAGGAAAGTTACAGTCTCCCAAATTTGTCCTAATCCCACAGGTTACAGCAAATGGGTGGTGGAAGCATATTGCATATCATGGTACTATGTGTGACTGATCAGCTCTGCCCTTCAAATGCTATTAACCTCAGCCCAGTTAATCTATATTCCTGGATGTTGAATACAAAGCAGTGCTGGCTGATGGATTAGGGAAGAATTAAGTATTTGTTCTCTAATCCTGAATGTTTATAAATCAGTATTAATTACTTTAGGTGATTTTAGAGAGTTTGCAGCCCAGTTTTCGTAATAATTTCATGATCCATCTGGCTAATAAAATTCCTTTATTGCAAGAGAAATACAGTGTGTTGCTGTGAAGTGTAAGCATGCAGCTCTCTTCCTTAACAGGGGGCTGATTGCTGTTCTTATGGATTCTGATAAGCTAAGAATAACGTTGGGGCTAGCCACATCCCATGTCACTGTCTGAAACGTACTGCAGAGATTCAGTCCAGTCTGTGGGAGCAAGGAAAGCTGAAGCCAGGCCAGTGGAAAGTCCCTGTTTTTATGTGTAAATTTAGGCCTTCGATGTTTTTAAGGGTATGTGGGTTTTGGGGGTGAGGTGGTGGTAGTGCGTGGTGAGGCCCAGGGATGGATACCAGTGGGAAATGGGCATCCTGTGGGATTTGTGCCTGACTGACAGAGCCCTTGCAGGCACTGTGCTGTTGTGCAGCAGTGCTGAGGAATGGTGTGTGTGGGGAAACAAAGACGTTACCTTCAAAGGATCCTTTTTCCACTGATAAGGACAATGGTCTCAAAGCAAAGAAAAAGGGGTTTGGCTGGAGCAGGAAATCTTGCACTGAGCATTAGCAGGGCTATTGATTGCCCCAGATTCAGCGTTTAATCCTTCTTTTAATCACAAATCAATTCCACTGTGTGTTTGAGGGGCTTGGAACTCTTCATCCACGTGTTTCAGCCTTCAGAACAAGGGTGTACCCCATGCAGAGCTTTGGGGAGCTGCAGCCACCCAGCACCCTGACATTGCTGCCACTTGGGTGCAACAAATAAACACTATTTGGGGCAAGCACATCTCTCAGAGCTTGTTATCTGTGTGTCCTTATCTTGAAAGAAAGGAGTCCCTTCGAATGCTTTGTTGATTTAAACTCTTTAATCAACTTGGGATTTTGCTAGAAAGAGTATTTGGGGTTTTTTTCCCCCCCTCAATCTGTATTTAGCTCACAGAATAGACTGACGTGGGTTACTCTCCTGCCTGGGGTAACACTCAATCTTCTGTATTAAGTCCCAGAGCTCAGCTTTTTTGTGTCTGCTGAGGAACAGCAGGACTGGAAAGCATCATGAATATGTGTGAATGAGCATGGTGTGAGCTGCGTTTCCATGATCTCCATGTTTGCTGCCCCAGCTTTTCCTAGCAGTGCCCATTGCAGTTGGTGGGGAAGGTGATGGCGTTGAGCCCACAGAGCATGAGCCTGGGTACCTGTGTGTGCATCCTGCTGCCTACACATCTGCTGCCAGCACAGCAGCTGCAGTTTTGTAGGGAACAATGTGTCAGCCTGCTGATAGCTGGCTTTTAGGATCCTGCTCCTAATGCATTCTAATATTCATTACTCTCTTACGCTGGTTAAGATGGAATGGACTTAATTGTTGTGCATATATGTCACAGAAGTGCACTGTAATGCCTCAATAATGACCTCTACAGAGAGAAAGAAAACAAAATGGTCAGAGAGAAAAATGTTGAAAGCTTTCGTGTATTTTATTGTTTCTAGTTAAATGTATTTTGTCAGAATATTTGGGGGCATAAATCTGAAGCTCAAGGGGCTTCTGAATTATTTTGTTGGGGATTTTTTTTGTCCTTTTAGATATAGATAAATTTTTTTCTCTTGAACTCTTGGAGCTGCTTAGTGGGGCAGTGGGATGGATGGCCACATCTCCCTCCCTGGCATCTGCCTGCTGTCATTGAAGGGAGGGCGTCTTGCCATGTTTGGAAGGGCATGCCAACCTTGAGCATATGCAGGTAGTTTTGTACACTGGAGGTCACTGTGCTGCTTTTGGGGATGCTTCAGCTCTGCATATCCCAAGCCCCATATCTACAACAGCACTTTAAACCTTAGCACAATACTTGAATGTCTCCCTGCCTTTCATCACTCCATAGCACAAATGCTTTGTGTGGCCCATTATGCTGTCAGTCTCATCTGAGGTATTTTTCAGATCCACTTTTCTGTATTAATCTCTCATGAAGAGTTTTTTTAACCACTTTTCCACGGTGGTAAAATGTTTCTGCCTCTATGCAGAAGAAGAAGGGGAGGAAGGGAATGTGATGATTGGTGTTATTATTAGGTGGAGAGAGGCTCTACTCCCCCTCTGCTCTGCCCTCGGGAGGACCACATCTGGAATATTGTGTTCAATTCTGGGCCTCCTCAGCTCAAGAAGAATGGGGAGCTGCTGGAGAGAGTTCAGTGCAGGGCCACAGAGATGCTGGAGTGGAGCATCTCCCTTCTGATGAAAGGCTGAGGGAGCTGGGGCTCTAGAGCTTGGAGAAAAGGAGCCTGAGGGGTGACCTCATTCATGGTTACAGATACATCAAGGGTGGGTATGAGGAGGATGGAGCCAGGCTGTGCTCAGTGATGGCCAATGACAGGACAAGGGTTATAAATTGAAACACAAGAGGTTCCAAAGGAACAGCAGGGAAAGGCTTCTTCCCTGTTCAGTGAGGGAGCACTGGCAGGGGCTGCCCAGATGGGCTGTGGAGGCTCCTTCTCTGGAGACATCCCAACCCAGCTGGGTGAGTTCCTGTGTGCCCTGCTCTAGGTGCTGCTGCTCTGGCAGGGGGGTTGCACTGGATGAGCTTTCCAAGTCCCTTCCAACCCTTGAGACTCTGTGATTAAGAAATGTTGGAGTGTTTTCAATTGCCATGGCTTTGACAATAGCACATTACCAATTGGACAGCCACTGCTGAGTTACAGTTACCCCATTGTAGTACAATTCCCCAAATGTTACAGTGCCTCATGCCATCATGTTTGTGTTTATGCCACATCTCTCTGGGGACATAATTTGTCCCCTGCTTTTAATATCTTCCTTTATTCACACTGCAGTCAGAGGCATGTTATCTACTGGGTAAACATTAGTGTTTCTATTAAGATTATGTTGGAGCTTAACATGTCAGTGGAAGGAGAGTTAGAGATGATTTGGGGGAACTTTCCCAGATGACTTATTTAGCTGATGGCCTAGCTGAAATTTGAACTGCTGTTCCTCAGCTGTAAAGCAAGATCCTAGCTGATGGTCCACATTCCCTGAGAATCAAAGATATTACTGTTGGTTTACATCTTTTATGTCTTAAAGAAGATTATAATCTCTGTCTTGTATCAGGCTATGGAATAGCCTTTAAGTGACATCACTGGATATGTCTGAGCCTTCTCTCATTTTCCACTTTCCAGACAATTGTATCTCTACTTGCCCTATCACAATGGTTGGCACAGGGGGACAACTAAACATTATACATCCAAGTAGGGGAGTGGCTATGTTTGTACATGGAGAGGTAGTTTTGTGGTTGGTGTGTGTTTTTTTTTTATATCCAGCAACTACTTTCTCACACTAACTGATACTAACACTCCCTTTAGCTGTTGCTTACTCAAATGGTGAACCCCAGAGGAGGTGAGTGTTCCAGAGTCTAACCTCACGTTAGAGTCAACAGAACTCTTGGTCTGGTCTGTAATGAGTTTGAAACCATTTAATGCTGAATGTTCCTGCCTGCACTGCACAGCTCTCCTAGTCAATGCTAAATAATCTCATGTAGATCAAAGCTTTCCATTCATTCATGGTTTGTCTTCTTCCTCCTGTATTGCTTTGATACTGGAAAGCTTTATGGAGAAGGTGAGCTCTGAGGACTGGATTTCATAGAGTCATTCCTGTTGAAAAAGCCCTTTAAAATGGTTGAGTCCAACCAGTAGTATCCCTAACACAAAAATAAACACACCAGATGGGAAAAGAAACCATTTTTTTTAAGCAATTAACAAAAGAATGAATGTGTAAGGTGATGAATGGTGGAAGATATAAAAGGCTGTTTTTCAGCTACTGAATTCCTCTGCTAGCATGTGGTACTGTGAGGCAAGCAATGTGATACATGAAAATAAAAACATTGGCTGTTTGAGCTGGAGCCTTCACTTCTGAAGCAGAGAGCCAAGAGTGCCAAATCCTGTTAAATTTTAATGAGATTTTAGATACAACTGCTTGTGTGTCACTGCTTGAAAAACACCACTTGAGACTGATAACAGCAGAGAGCCTGGGACTTAACACCTGCAACCCAGCGTGTGGCTTTCAGAGCTGAACTATTGGCTGCTCTGGAAGGCACTTTGGTCAGGAATGGTGGGAAGTAATTCCTTTGGCCAAGCTATCAAAACTGAACACAGTTGCTTTTGCTACCTCTGACCTGTGTGAGCTTAGCTGATGTGGCACGTGGGACCTGTCACCAGGAGTAGGGAAAGGCTGGTAGAGTCACTGTCCTTCCCCACCCACCCCTCTTCTTCCAGCCCTCTGTTTCTCAGGTGTCCTGGAGCAGAATGGGAAAGAGGCATCGAACCCTACTTGTACATGGACAGAAGAGTGAAACTTTGGTGGTTTATTACTGCTGTAATCATAGCTGAGCTGACGTGTAATAGTTCAGGTTTTGTTCTTCTTTATTAAAGTTGGAAAGGTGTGATCATACCTTCTTTCTCTTTTTCTGGCATGTTCTCTTAACAGGATATTATTTTTTGAACCAGGTCAGCCTCTTTTTTTCTGGTGGCTGCAAGAACCAAAGTGTTCTTCCAGTCTTCAGGTGCAGAAAGAGACAGAATAAGAACAACATCATTATTCAAGTCCATGAGATTTGTGAAAACACCTCTATTTTTAATAAGTTTTGCAAACAAGCTTTCATGAGGGCTGAGAGAAAGGAGAAGGGGAGGTAAGAAAGCTAAACTATTTCAAAATGTCACTTTAAAGGCTTTAAAGGACCAATACTTATTAATTCCTTTGGTGTATATTAGAATAATATTAATCCTGATGAACTGAAACAGTATTAGTACAGATGTCACAAGTACTTCTACAGGCATTCAGCTGTAATTTAGCATCAATTAACTAGGCCATTATTTAAAAGTGTTACTTTAATACATTAAACTTCCCACTGTGTCCTCAGGCAGTTGCTAGAGCTGTTGCTAGCTTCTCTTATCACTCTCCATTTTTCTTTCTAGCTGTCATTCCTGTTCTCCTTTACTTGGCAGCGTGTGCTTCACACAGCCACAGGACTCCTCAGGGATGGCTGGCAGTGAGGTCTCACCTGCTTAACCTCATTTAGCTGCAGGAAGCTACTGCAAGGGACAGTTCTGCCTCTCTCCACATCCCCTCCCTGTATTCTTTTTCCTCTCTTACATGACATCTAACATTTCCAGAGGTAGAGTTTTGAAAACTGAGAGCAACTTTGGGTCAATTTTGTGACTTTGAACACATCCTCTGGGCCACAGAGCTGCTGCTCAGTGCAGTGCTGGGCCACACGTTATGTAGCTGACACCCAGAACTGTGGCATTTGTTCTTGTCCATGTTGAGAGCTGTGTGGGGATGCTCACTCGAGTGCTGGAGACTCTGTAGCTGTGGTAGTTCCCTGCAGTAAGGGGGCTGTGTGGCCCTCCCTCCCTGCCTGTCATGGTCCCTGACAAAACTGACTGCTTGTTCAAGAGCTGACAGGGGAATTCCTTGTGTTTAAGTGGAACTTGTGTTCCAGCTTTTGCCCATTGCCCCAGTCCTGTCACTGGGCACTACAGAAAAGAGACTGACTCCATCCTCTCAGCACCCAACCTTTAGGTTTTTATAAGCATTGATAAGGCCTCCTCTCATTCCTCTCTTCTCCAGGCTGAACAGCCTCAAGTCTGTCAGGCTTTCCTCCTATGCCAGATCTTCCAGTCCCTTCATCATCTTGATAGATTTTCTTCTCTCCAGAAGTTCTCTATCACTCTTGAGCTGGGGAGCCCAGAACTAGACACAGGACTCCACATGAGGCCCCACCAGGGCAGAGCAGAGAGGGAGCAGAACCTCCCTCACCCTGCTGGCCATGCTCTCCTTAATGCCCCCCAGGATGCCATTGACGTCTTGCCCACAAGGGCACATTGCTGGCTCACATTTAGTTGCTACTCACCAGCACTCCCAGGTCTCTCTCCCAGAGCTGCTCTCCAGCAGGTCACCCCCAGCCTGTGCTGGTGTGTGGGGTTGTTCCTCCCCAGATGCAGGACTCTGCACTTGCCCTTGGTTACTCTCAGCAGGTTCCTCTGTGCCCAACTCTCAAGCTGGTCAAGATCTCGCTGAATTTTAGCTGCCTGTCCTTGTGGAATGCCCCAGAATGAGCTTCTGTCTTCAGAGATTGACTTTTATGATGTAGGTGTAAAATGCCCAGTGCGGTAAAGCTCTTAGACAGATTGTTTAGGGCTTCTGTACATTTCTACAGCTCAAGTTTAATACAAGAATGTGATACTGGAGTGGAACAACCATTTTCCCCATATAGTGTGTAAACTAATCTGCAGTTGGTCATTGCTGTAGAGTAGCCCACTGTTTTGCATGGAAGAGTTTGGGATGTGTTAGTAGGTGTTTTCATCTCAGGAACAAAACAGCTGCTGCCTTGCTCCTTCCCCACAGCATGGTCATGGACATCTTGGCGAGGCGCAGGGGAGCGAGGGCCAGGCTGTGCTACAGAGGACAGAGAGCTCTGCACTGCTGCTTGGATCCATTTTCATGGAGCTTGTGATGCTTCCTAAGGAGCCTGGTGAGAAGCTCCTGCCACCCTTGGCAGCTCTCACCTGGTGAGCTGCATTGCAGCTCACATGCAGTATGTCCAGACAGGCAAAACTGCCATTTGTTAAAAAAGTGCTGTTAACAAATGCTTCCTTTAGCCTCTGCCTCTGGTTTGCTACTCCTACTCACTCCCCCTGCAAGACAAGTTTGTGTGTCCTCTGTGAATGGCCTTGAGGGTCTACATGAATGCCTGCAGAAGGCAGGGAAATCTCTGTATAGAAGCAGGAGCCTTTGGGTCTGTCTCAGCAGTGGGGACACACCTCATGTCTGTCTGTCTGTCTCATTTTTTTGTAGCAGTGTTTCTACTTGCATTGTTCTGTTGTGCTATCAAGACATCTTTTGGACTCAAGACTTTTAGAGTATCTTTTCTCTCAGCTTCACTGGTCTTTGCAGTCTTTGTACTTGTTATGAGTATGTCAGCCAAAGAGCAAGGCTGGGCTGCCAGAGGAGGTAATGCCTCCTGTTCAAACCAGCCACTAAGTTAAGACAGGACGGCTCTTCACTCTTTCCTTGGATATAAAGTGGGAGCTCCTCCTACATTTCAATCAACACCCTCAGTGTTACTTCAGTTACAACTGAGAGCAGTTTTTCTGCAGCCCAGCAGAGCCTTGAGCCTTAGCACACCACACCAAACTGGCAAACTCAACATTTGCAAGAGGTATGGCAGTCACTCCCCAGACCTTGTGACTCCAGCAGAGCCACCAAAGGCACTGAACTCACACACATACTGTAGTGTCATATCTTTTATTTGCTGTGCCAGATGCTTGTGTGAGGTCAGTGTGGATGTGAGCAAGGAACAGAGGAACTCCGAACTCACTTCTGGAGGATGGAAATGGCCATTTACTGATGGAATAACATTTCTCAGTAAGCATTCACAGCATGCTACTCCTCTCAGTGCTAAACCTCACAGGAGAGCAGTGAAACAAAGCTGTGAATGAACATTTATAACTCCACTACATCTCTGATTTTCAGTTGCAGTGAAAGTGATGGGGTTTATGGCACAGTTTCCCTCGTTTCCTGATGCCTCCCAGATACATGGGCAGGAATTGTGGGACTCCCTCCTTTTCCTCTTCCACAAGCCCTTTTCTCTTAAACTAGATCTGTTCTTAATCAGTACTTAGCTTAATTTATACCTTCAGCTTTAGACTTAAAGGAAGAGCTGTGAAGTTGATCATTTTCCGTCAGTCTGATGAGGATACTTCTCCCTACAGCGTATTCCTGCATTTAGGTAGATTTCTCTTAGTGCCAATGTCAAGATTCTTAAGTGCAGCATTTTCTTCCCTTTTAAGCAGTCAGAATTCTTTAAAGTGTTTTGCAAGTGTTACTTTGCAAAGAGGAGATGAGTGGAGTTTTCATGGCACTTTTGTTCTCTGTTTTTCCCTGTGTAAGATGGTCCGTTCTGTTGGACACCGCTTAACCTCAGTGCTGTTCATCAGTCTGGGACTTTGAGCTGCCATCTGGCCTGTGCCTTTGACTATGTTTTCTGCACAGTGATGCAGAATGAGATGCTTCATCAATTATGGCCTTTTGTGATGTTTTGCTTGGGTATCTAACCAGTCATTTAGTAACTGAATCCCAATGAGCAACGCAATGGCTTTTCTTTATGCGTTTCTCCTTGACTTTCATACCAGCTTCTGTGATATCAGGTTTCTTCCTTTAGGCCAGCAACATTCTCTGTCAGTAATATCATCCCTCCATCTCCAACATCTCTGAGCTTCCTCCTGTTGGACTTTTGTAACCAAACCAGGCTGACATCACATCTTGTGGAGATTTCATCACGGTGAGAGCAGAGTCATTACCTTCCCTCCTTTGTCTTTGGAAACATCAAAGAGTTGCAAGTCTCAGCAGATGAGGTCCCAGGCAGTGAGGTTTGGTTCAAAGTTTCCATAAAACTAAATTGTCAAGTCCAGTTGTTTTTCCTTTGCAAATTGTATCGGGGTCTTCTCAGACAACTGAACTGAGCAGTGGCTGCTGTCCCTTTGACCCAGTTGCTTCTGCACTTTTGACTGGGCCCTGTAGGTGCTAAAGCAGTAGCTGCGAGTGTAACTCCTGCTTTCAGAGAAGGGAAAGTTCATCTAGTGTAACACTGGGAGCTGACATTAGTGTGGAGATCCCAAGTGACAGCCATTACCCTGACTGCAACCATTGGTTATGGCTTTCAGAAATCCTGAAGGAGCTCAGGCAATCAAGAGGCCAAATCTTAGCATTTATGAGGCCGTGTGTGAGTGAATCGGTGTGTTACATGAATATGTCAATACCTGAGGCACAGGGTGCAGAAGTGAGGAATTTCCCACCTTTGTTGTTTGAGAGCAGAGTTGATCTTTTGTTCAATTTCTGATACATGTACTCAGTGCAGTGGTTATTTGTTTGTTTTGATGCAGGCCATGGGCTGTGCTGTAATGCTCCCTGGAGATGTTCAACTGTCTCTTTTGTTCTGTTCAGGTTTTGATAATGCTGTCACTGTGGTTTCTGAGTACCTTCCAACCACGTGTTAAGCAAGATGACTAACATATGTCTCATTTAATTTCATCTCCAGTCCTTGGGGATTAAACTGGTTTGGATATATTTTGCTAGTTAAGCTTTATTTTTCATTTTCCCTTTTTATGAGCTGCAGATGCAGCCATTAAAAGCCAGTAAAATCTGACCACTTGTCTCAACAATGTCAATCTTTGCTGTGCATTGGAGAATTGCTGTTCCTAAGGGTTAATCCTGAGGCATGCCAGAGGCCCACAGCTCCTCAGTCAGCAGGTAATTGACATCTCTTAAATTCAGCTCCCAAACTTTATACCACCCCAAAGCTGGTTTCTGGAGATGCTTCCATTATGCAACACTAATGATGTTTAAAACCACATGTTATTTGGAGGGTTTGCTTCAGTTCATTGAGGCGAAAATGTCTTTGAGTTTTTACTCTTGAAGAACTTGTGAGTCTGCCTGTCCTGTTCATCAGATTCAGTAGAACTGTACTTTACTTGCTTTGTAAATAGTGCTGTAATATGGGCTGCAACTGACTGCTTGGAAATACTTGGGAAGAGAAGCTATGTTGTGTCCAAACTGGGAGCACTGGCTGATTCCCCAGAGGCTGTGCTGCCATTCAGCGAGATCTTGAACCAGCTTGAGAGTTGGTCACAGAGGAACCTCATGAGGTTCACCAAGTGCAGAGCCCTGCATCTGGGAAGGAACAACCCTCTACACCAGGACAGGCTGGGGATTGACCTGCTGGAGAGCAGCTCTGAGAGAGGGCTCTGGGAGTGCTGGTGGGCAGCAAATAAACATGAGCAGCAATGTGCCCTTGTGGGCAAGAGCCAAGGGCAGCCTGGGGGCATCCAGAGAGTGTGGGAAGCAAGTTGAGAGAGGTTCTGCTCTACCTCTACTCTGCCCTGCTGAGGCCTCATCTGGATTCCTGTGTCCAATTCTGGGCTCCTCAGCTCAAGAGGGACAAGGAACTGCTGGACAGAGGCCAGTGCAGGGCCACCAAGATCATCAGGGGACTGGAACATCTTTTCCATGTGGAAAGGCTGCAGAGCCTGGGGAAGACTGAGGGAGGATCTCATTAACTGTTTGTCATGGTTTAGCAAGGAGTTGCTTTTGCTTAGTAACAGGGGGAGCGGGTTGCAGTGAAGACCCGGTAAAAGTTTTCTAGACTCTCCCCCGACTCCTGGGTTCAGACCCACCCCCCGGCCTGGCTGGGCCAATCTGGCGCCTCTGCGATCACTATTTAGGGACGGGAATTTGAGGTGCCAGGCAGGAGGTGTAAGAGTGGTACAAGATGGAGGCGACCATGCGGACCCCACAGTCGGAGAAGGAGGAAGGATGGAGCATCAGACCAGAGACCCCTCTGCAAGCCGTGGTGAGAGTGCAGCCGGTACCCCTGCAACCTATGGATCAGCAGCAGCAACTTCATGTGAGTGTGCCCGGACGGGCCAGAGACTGTGTGGGGGAGGCGGTCATGGCACAGGACATGCTGGAGAGCCTGTGCGCCGCAGAGCAGCCCCACACGAGAGGCAGAGAGGAGCAGCAACTTTTGGGACAAATGAGCATCGGTACAGCCCGTGCAGGGCTTTGGGACAAATGTGCGTCGGTGCAGCCCGTGCAGGGCTGCCATGTGTGTGTGGTACCTCATGGACTTGCAAGGAGGACTGGTGCGGAACCCACTTGCCCTGAGGTGAGACAAACGGCAGAAGCCACCAGGAACGGACTGACTGAAACCCCCACTCCCTGCCCCCCTGGGCCGTTCAGGGGGGACGGAGGTATAAAACACCGGGATCAGGGCTCTGAGCCCGGGAAGAGGAGAGGGGTGGGGAGCAGGTGGTCTTAAAGGGCTGGTCGGACTCTTCATCTCTGTACCATTCTGTGTTGTTTTGTTTTGGTTCTGTTTTTGGGGTTTTGTGTTTTAGTTGGTATTAAATTGTTTTCTGTTTTTCTTCCCCAAGCCGAGTAGCCTGGTCTGTTTTGTCCTGCACCTTAAGCGGCAATTAAGCCCTCCCTGCCCTTTAGCAATCCTTAAGTCTTCATACTTGAGGCTAATCGTGGTCTTTTGTTCCCTGATGGGCCTAAACCATGACACTGTTGCAAGTACTTAAAAGGTGGAAGTCAAGAAAATGAGGTGACACTTTTTTCTGTTGTCTCATGTGAGAGGACACAGGGTAATGGACAAAAGCTGGAACACAACAAGTTCCCCTGGCACAGGAGGAGAAAGTCCTTTGGTGCTGAGATGGGGGAGCCCTGGCCTAGGCTGCCCAGGGAGGGTGTGGATGCTCCTTCTCAGGAGGTTCCCAAACCCACCTGGACACGTTCCTGTGCCCCCTGAGCCAGGGGAACCTGCTTGAGCAGGGGTTGGGCTGGAGCAGCTCTGCAGGGCCCTTTCCACCCCCACCATCCTGTGATTCTGTGGTTGTGGTCCTGTGCATGTGTCTCAGGGCAGCTGATCACTTACATGAAATAGTCCAATGGCTTTCAGTGTTCAGTTGTTGGAACTTTTACAACAGAAATACCCATCTACACTGCCCAGCCCAATGAATAATGTGTTCCCTCAGCCTTCAGTAGGAGGGATTACAGAGTTTGAACTTGCATTTTAACTGTTTACATTATAGTGTCAGGATAGATGATATCAGGAGAAAATAATCTCTTCCTGATAAAATGTTTTGCCTCATTGATACTCAGATTGAAATAGAAGATTACAGGGAACCACAAAGGGTTTGTCTTTGTGTTTAAACATGCTC
Organism: Urocolius indicus; assembly: GCA_013401255.1. Lineage (NCBI taxonomy): Eukaryota > Metazoa > Chordata > Aves > Coliiformes > Coliidae > Urocolius > Urocolius indicus. Next base: position 282,469 of record WBNH01009060.1, read on the forward strand.
ATGATCAGATGTCTGTGTTGAGGGAGAGATCTTGAGTGGGTGTGGGTCACTTCTCCTCTGTGTTTGCTGTTGCATTATAGTAGCTTGCAACTTGTTAATTTACAGAAGATCACTGAGTTGTTGGCTCTCTGTGGTTGTACTTGGACCAGGATAATGTAATTCTTCATACAAAGTCAAGTCACTTCCTCTTCTCTCAAAGTACCCCTGGAGTCATTTGTGCATCTGTTATTTACTGAGGAAATATGCGGTGCTTTGCCCTCCCTTGCCCTTCAGCTGGCTTTTACTGAAAAGGATTTGCTTGGTGTCACAGAAGGAAGGAAGGAGTTTGGTGAGAAAGTGGTGTGAACAAGTAGGGAAGAACAGCACTAATGATGATGGCCAGATGCAATGCAGTAATGGGGAGATAATTTGTGTCTTGGTTATGATGCAAAGCCAGGAGTGCTTTCTCTGGACTGTGTAGTTATGTAATCAGACTGCAAGGTTTCTCTAGAGGCAGCTTAGTTCCAGCGTGTGTTTGGTACTTAGTGCTCCAGGAGCAACCTCAGGAAGATGCTGAATTTCAGTCAGACACAGTGACTTTCCTTCTTGCTTTTGAACTAGATGAAGTTCACGATGTAAAGGGTCTGAAGATAACAGCTGGTGCTTAGCCACGTAGCGGGGTCTGGATTTGCAGCATCTGTTTGTGGATGGCCACTAGATATGTATCTACTGGAGGACTTCTGAGCCTATTGCTTACTGACACAGAATTTAACTGAAAACTGAGCTGTGAGGTATAGAAATGCTCTTCACTCACTTTACAGAAATGAAGCATAGACAAGACTCTGTAGGGGAAGGTTTTATAATTACACAGTTGGGACTTAACCTGTGTAAAGACAGTAGGAGCTATGTTTTTAAAATCTTCAAATGACTTGCTGCTCTTAGGTGGAAATCCCCTCCCTGGAGCTCTAACTTGTACCTTTCTGTCTTTAAGATACTTCTCTAAATGCATCAATACGTCAACTAAGCAGTTGCTACCTGTGGGACTGTCTAGCCACAGAGAGCTCTGCCCTTTGGCCTCTCCTGGAGTCTGGGAGAGCTCACTAGTATTAGGCACCATACATGGTGGCTTCACATTTAAGACAAAATTTGCTCTCTGCAAAGCCTAGAGATGCATTCAGAAACACTTGTTCTGAGAATGGAAGCACTGGAGGGAGGAGAGCAATTGATTAATAGTCTGCATATCTGGGAGACCAGCAATGATATAAAGCCATCACAAACTGAGGGAAACCCACAGCACTTCTTCAGGGATTTCTGGTACCAGTTTCCCATGGTCCCATTGGTGCTGTTATGGGTGTGAAGGGGCACACACTGCAGTGCTACAGAAACTCCATTTCACACAAAGTCATTGTATCAGTCATTGTCTCAGGATATCCTGGATTACTTTCTTTCCAGTCAGTGTGTTTTAATGGCTCAAAACCAGGCATCTTCTCTTTGGGAGATACTCAGCTTTGCATTGCAAAAGTTGTAAGTCAGTTCAGCAGCATTGGTTCTGGGTATGCCCAAGGAGGTTGTCTTTTTGTTTTTCAAAGGAAGTGATCAGGAACATGTATTTCTACTAGTTTATTGTTTTTGTTTTTTTTTTTTTTTTCCCTCCCGTTCAGATTTCTGGTTTAGGTGACATCAAAAGATATCACCTCAGATTCAATTGTAAGCTATTTTGGTTTGGAGAGGTCACGAAATGTGGTTTCCTGATGTGGCAATACTGTTAGTACGCAAGACTGGTGTTGCAGGTGCCTTGCTAAGGAAGCCCTTCTCATCAAAGTAAAGAGCAGTCGCGAAAAGCTGTTAGGGTTTCTATTAAGCAGCAATATCCACGTGCCTGGAGGCTGTCAGGGCACAAGGCACAAAGAGCAAGTCCAGATTTTTAACTGTACTTTGCTTATAGGGTAAGCCTTGTCATATTTTTATAAGCTTTTGTCATAGCCATGCTGTGGCTGGAACCTGAGTGGGAAATTGTTGCACTCTGCTGCTATACAGGGAATCCCAGCACTGATGAGTCACAAGGTTTCATCACAAGCCAATCAAGGGAGCAGTTAATTGCCAAGAGTGGGGCTTTGTGAGAAGTTAGACTTCAATTAAAAAGAAATCACAGCCTCATACAGTGGAAAAAATAATGTCCTCGTGGTAAAGAGGAAGAGATAAAAGATACAACCCAAAGCATTAAGCTCTGGAAGGCGCCTATAAAAGGTGTGTGTAAGCTGTACAGTGGCTTTGTTGTTTGGGGTTTTGTAGTAATCTCTTTAACTCTTGTGGTTCAGGTGCTCTGGTTGTGCTCAGGGTCTTGAAGGAGAACTCTGCTGGGGTGTTCTGGGGTTTCTTTTCAATTTCTTGGAATCAGCCTTTCTGAAATACCTGCCTATGGAAAGACACATTTTGGTGGTCTCCAGTAGACTCATTCTCCTTCCAGAAAAACAGCTGAGGAGTGAACACAGCTAAACCAGGAGGGCAGGGTCCAACCTGATGGATTCAGATTTGGGTGCAGGTGCTCTTTGCCTCTGTTACCAGAGCTGGTTATAAAGCACAGCATGTCAATCCCTGATACTGCAGTGCCTGGGAGATGACAAGGCAGCGTGATGAGGATATGCCATTCCTCCAAGCAGCAATGTGTCACGGTGGCCAGTGAACTATGTGGGCATGTGGCCATCATCTTGTGGAGGAAAGCCCTCCGGTGGGGTGGCAGGCAGATGCTCCGTGCTGTCAGTACTCATCTCCTGGAGTCCTGCCTGATTCTTCTGCAAGTCTTGGTCAAGTGAAGAATCAGTTAAAGGTATTCCCCTATGGTCTATCTTGTTTGTCTGCATTTATTTGTCTGGATAGATAAATTCTCCTTATTCCTTTGGTTTTGATGACTGCAATCAAGTGAGAGTAATTTCTAAGAGAAGGAACAGTGTAATGCACTGCTGAACAAATAATGAGAGACCACTAGATGGGCATAAGGGGTGGTAGGAAGGAGAGTTTAGAAAAACTCTGGACTCAGGAGCTAAGTAGATATAGAGAATGCTACCTTTCAGAACTCTCTGACTCGGCTTTAAATACATATCTTCATCTGGAGCATGAAATAGGCAAGAACTTCATCCCAAAGCCCATACAGAAATTGGATTGGACTCTTAGGTTACGTGCCTAGATGTGACATTCTCCATTCATTCAGACTTCCTTTTAGTGCTGTGTGATCTTAGCAGGAACACTGCTGAAGTGGGATCTGCCCACACAGAGCATTATTGCAGCTTCAGTGCTGAAAGCAGCATCAGCATCCATCCACTTTCGGATCTGAGTTGGTTTAGGGGTTGGGGGAATCCCTTCCCTTTTGGATAACAGATGTCAGTGTCCTACTCTCCTGCAGCTCCTAGAAGTGAGTCCTGCCTTGCTTGTGTTGGAGTACAACATGAAGGAGAGGTCCTCCCCTGAAAACCTGGGATGATAAACACATGTATAGACCTTAAACAAACTACCTTGAGCAGCGTAAGTGCAGACCTCTGCTTGCTGGGTAACAAATGCTATATCAGATTTCTCTCTCTTTCCTCACATGTTTTACACTCAATTACAACACCTTTAAGTGCTTTGGTCAAGAGCAACAGATGCTTCTGTCTTCAGCTGAAGAGTTCCTCTGGCTCTGTGCAGGGTTTGGCAGGGAGTATGCAGTGTGCAGATGGCCGATGCCACTGCATATACAAAAGCTAAGGCTGGGAGGAAAAGCTTTGGGCTGTTGGTAGTGCAGTACTAGGGGGCTGCATAAGAGCCTGGAAGCAAGGAGAGGAGGAGCAAGGATTTTTGGAGCTGGCTAGAGGTGTAGTGTTGGCCTTTTCCATGTTCCTTCCTTCAGGTGCCTTGGCACCTGGCACACCTAGGAAACTAGATTTGAAAGTGCTGCTGGTTGCTGAGGCACATGTGTTTCCCTGCAGAATAATTCATACTCTGGGAAGGAGGATGACCTCTGTCAGTTGGGAGAGGGAGCAGGCTGCAGACCAGAATGAATCTGTGCTGGCCACCTGCCTCACCTGCCATCTATGTTGCCAGCATTGGGCCAGTGCCTCCCAACTGCAGATGCCTGCTGCCACCATCCCTGGAGTCCACAGCCCTGGGCAGACTGTGCTCCCACTGCCAGCCTGTCCCAGCAGTCACCCCACGTGGGGTCCTGTGGGAAGGGCCGCAGTGGGCACGGAAGGGGAGCAGCCATGCAGGCATTGGTCACCAGCAGGATGCAGGGCACACACAGCGAACACAAACCTGTCTCAGCACTGCCTGTGCCAGGGCCTTTCCCCAGCTGCCCCTGGGCCCGACATGCCAGGCTGCAACAGCTCTTTTGGAGTGCTGTGAGCATCAGGCAGGCCCTCAGGAGGCCATGAATCCTAACGGGTGTTAGTCCCTGATGGGTCTGTGGGCAAAGTGGGAGCCACTGTCTCATTTGATCAATCTCAACCTTCCCCCAAAGGCCGTTGCCTTTGGAAATGAGAGCAGATGGTGAGAGTAGTGGTGGCCCCACTGGCATATGCAGCTCAGAGCAGCATATTCCAAATGGATGCTGACTCCAACGTCTTAAGGAAATAGTCAGCTTGTGACTGAAGGTGTTCTTGTCATGGCTCTACTCAGAACGTCATACTACAACCCCACAAGCTTCATTTTGGTTTTGACCACTTGTAAAGGAAGGGTTGCCATGGTCTGTATCTGGAACATGGGAGACACACCTCTGTTGTGGGTGTGCGGTGGCAGAGGGACTGGGATCTCCTTGCTAGCCCTGACCCAGCCCTGCCAGAGAGCTGAGATCCACATGGCCCAGCCCTGGCACCGGTGAGATTCCAGGAATAGAGCTGAGGCACTACCTGGTTCTGCCTCACCTATTGAATGCCGAATTCAGCCTGCGCTCACTTGTACTTCCCCTCAAAGCCAGCCATCATTGTGCCTTGTGCAGGGTCATCAGAAAAAGGTCCTCTCCTCTGGGGGAGAGGAGAGGCAGAAAAAGGATTTGTTCTCCTTTGTTAGATGGACAAATGCAGCCTGATGAAAGGAGCCATGTCCCCAACTACCCTCAGTCAGCCTCCAGCCATACTGGCCAGCACCGAGTATGAGGCCTTGTGAGCCCCCCACACTCATCCTTGGACAAACCTTGGTTTGACAGCACTTTGGGAGCCCTGTCTCTACCAGCTCTGCTGTGATTTATATGCTGTTCTGTGGGCACAAAATTGCAGATGACTGCATATTATAACTGCACTTGAGACGGGGAAGCATTTTTGTTGGAGTAGACGTTGGCTGCAGGATGGAATAGGAAGCCCTGAAAGTGCTGTGGGTTTGTTTGGGTTAAAGTGCCCGAGTGATGGGCACCCTTCCCATGTGAGCTTCTCACATGAGGACCTCGCTTGCCCAGGCAGGCTCACATCTTTGCTCCCAAGGGGAAGCAGCATCTTGGAAGACAAACTTGTCTGCCCTGCAAAAAGGCAGAGTTCATACCTGCTGGGTTTAGGGGTTGGATTGGTTTTTCCCTCCCCGCTTGTAACAAATCATGCCCTGAAGTGGCAAGTTTCTGAGTCAGCTGAGCTTGTGGAATTCATGACTTGAAGATTTAAAAGTCAAATTTGTAACAGCAAGTGATGTGGCTTGATGTAGTTTCTTCAAATATGGGAGAGATGATGAAAAGTAAAGATGACTAGATTATGATTTTTATTAAAGGTGTTACGGAGGGAGATATTCTTCTCCTGAAGAGACTTTCTTTCCTTATCCCATCCTCTAGGTAAATCATTGCTATGCTGTCAGTTAACACTGCTTGGGGATCTTCCCTAGGAATGTTTTAGATTGGAAGAAAGAAATTAATGTAACAAAACAAGCTGTCTCTGCAGTCACTGTAAGGGTTACCTTAGTTTAGAGAAAGTAAAATATTTACCTTCTGATTCACATAATCAGTAAGATAAAGATTGAATGCTAAGGTGGGGCCAAGAGCCCCAGGGCACAAGCCACTCCTACCTGTGCCAGCTGGGATTAATGAACAGCTTCTGCTCCTACTCTGTTTTCTTTGCTTTGTACTTGAAAGTCTTTGCTGCAATAGCTTCAGACTATAATTAGATTGACTGGAAAACTGAATTATCTGTAAGGAACTTCTCAGATCACGAATGAGGTGCGTGAGCTTTATTTGTCCACCCCAAGCGTGTGTCACCTTCAACCAGCAGCAAAATAACTCCAGCGTTTAATAACATAAAAGAAAGAGGCGTCTTAGGAACTTGGATGTAAAGACATAGCAGTATTATTCTAGCAAAAGATGGAGTGTGGTGGCTTCTTCAGCATTACAGGCTTAAATGAACAGCTTTGATAACAGTTTTTGACTGGCAGCATGATTCAAACAGTGTTCACCTCCCTGAAGTTGCAGCGCTTACTGTTGAGATGAATTGATTCCATCCAACATTGTTCTTTGAAATAAATTAATTAAGGAACAGAAAACTCACCTTCTAGTCTTGCAAGAACAGGAGTTTGGATGATGACTTGGTTTCTTTTTAACTTGCATGAGGGGTTTTTTTATGTCACTTTTGTATTTGGTGTGAAGCTCTCACGGTTTTAGTGAACTGTGTGATAATGCTGTTATGTGTGGGGGTTGCACAGCTCTGTGTCTGGCACTGTTATTAAGGGCATCTGATGTTGCTCAGTAGCTCAAGAAGATTGACCTGCAATGCCAGTGCTCTGGAAACTTTGCAGATGCCTCTAGACATCATTCCATAGTGCTGAACTCCCACAGGCACCGTAGAAATGAATTGAGTTTGAGATAACTGAACTAAACATCCAAAGCAGTCTGTCTTGCAGAACCACGCTTCAAAACCATGCAGCAAAACCATGCTCCCCAGAGAAGCTTTGCCCACAAGTAATCCAATTTTTTGTCTGAAATGAGCTTGAGTCAGCTGCAGAGCCCTAGCCTCCCCTGGCTTTTCTCCAACAGCAAACCAAAGGGGCACCACCAACCTTTGCAGCCCTGTTCCCCTTCCAGCATGACAACTGAGAGGAAGGTGTGAGAATCGATTCACTGGAAAAAAACCTCTTTTTTTAAGGGAGGGGAGAGGAGTGGTGGGAGATTGTCTAAAGGGAAACTGAAAAACAGGTTTGATCCATTCCATTGTTCTGTGTCTAGGGTGAGATTGGAAGCAGGTCCTGGTGCTGTTCTTCTGCAGTGCTTGTCTGTCTGCAGCTGCCTGCCAGCAGCACAGTCCACGCTGTGGGCTGGGGATTTGGGCAAATAAGATCTGGCACGTAAGGGCAGGGATTTTACAGCTGAATAAAATGTGAAGTCTGTAAATTTAATGAGGCTTGCATTTAGAATTACAACAGAATAACTTTCTCTCTTAAAAGGAGAATTTGTCTCTCTTCTGACTTTTCTGCATTGTTTTGCAAGGTTATGAGGACACTTCTGAGCAGTTTGCATTCTGCGGTCTCTGTTAAGAAGATCTCTCTTAATTTCTCTCTGCAGTTAACTTTTTCTTGGGGCATCTCCCCTGGTTACCTTTTTGTGTTGAGCCCTTAGGAAGTTGTCAGCATCCTTAAAACTTCAGATGCATTTGTAGCAAAAGCTCTTGTTGGGACTTATGATTGTGATCAGATATGAAACTGAGTTTGACTTCTCTTGAGATCTGCTTACCTTCAGTTTAAATGAGACAAGTTGTCCTCCAAAGGATCCTTTGAAGAGTTTTTCTTGCATGCTCAGATGAGGTACTTGCAGAGGAAGGATGAGTTTGGTGGTTGGAAGCCTAAGGTTCACAGGCATATCATGTGTCACTGATTATTTGATTCTTAGGCTTTTGGTTTTAACTGAAGATTGAATGATCAAAATCACCACATGTGCTTCTCCTTTGAAGTTCGTGCTTTCATCATGAGTGGGCTGCCATCACGAGTGCCCTTTTAATGAACCAACCAGTGGCAATACTGGCACACACGTGCTACCAACCAAAGGCAGCATTAACACTGTTGAAACTGAGGTCTGTGTAACCTGTGGATTCCTGATGTCAGCACAGAACCTGGCCTTTGGGGAGGAAAAAAAGATAGTAACATGTTCTGCAGGTGTTGGAGATGTCTGTACTGAAGAAGATAGCAATGATGGTGTGTATTGTAGCCCGGTAAGCACCATCCACTCCTGTCCTCCAAGTGAGGGAGTGAGGTGTATGAATGCAGTGTCAAAGCATGGTTGAGGGGGCTGTCAGCATGGGTGAGCCTCCCCACAGCATGCCCTTAGGAACAATCTCATTTGCTTCCAGCCTTTCACGGACTCACCATTTCCTATTCTCTTACCATCTGAGTTCAAATATCAAAAGGTCAGCAGAGGTTCATGTTCCTATTTTACCACCAGAGTGTTATATGGTTATTGGAAAATAACAAGAAATACAGGGGAATAAGGTTCTTTTTAATACCTAGTGTTCTTCAAGGAGTTATCAATTATTGTCAGAATGTCTCTGGTGAGTCTTGGTCAGTTTGCTCTTGCACACCATTATAAATCTTACGGCCAGTATGCTTACTAAGCTTTCCCACAATGTTAGTTTGTAGAGTTTGTGAGAAAGATGGAAAAAACAAAACTAATAAATCAAGCAATGTCCCTCCCCTGTGGTAAAGCAGCAGCAGTGAAACTCATACACCTCTGGTAATAAGCTTTTAGTCTCTTGTGAACCACAGCAAAGCTAAAGGAACTAAAATAAATGTGGAGAGCAAATACCTGTGTTCTCAGGAGGGCAATAGTAATGTGCTGCTCCTTCCTGCAAGTCCAGTACTTTTGGGTGCCTATGGAAACACCAGGCTCTTCTGCCTATTTAATGTCCTAAGTGTTAAAGGTTGGAAGAGAGGGCTGACTTCAATATCCATAGGTTTCTGGCTTGTCTTCACATCTGCTTCACTTAAAGACATCCCATTCCCCACTGAGTTATGGTAGGAAACCTCAGTCCACTGCTAAAACATGAGTGTCATTGTGTGGCTGCTTCCAAGAGCACACTGCAAACAGGAGCAATTGCACAGAGGCAGGGAAGTGCTAAGCTCAAGTTGTAAAGTCCTTTTAGAGGAATGAATGCTCCACCTTAGTATGCCACCTAACACTATGGACCTGACCCTAACTCAGGTTTCCAAACAACAATTAGTCACTTGAAAGCCTTTCTCATAAGCAATTGAAATAGGGTAGGACACTTAATGAAAACAGAAAGGAATAAAAATCAGTGGGGGCAGGAAAAAGGTGAAGACCAAGAACTGAAAGGGAGCCTTTGCATCAGAGGAGAACGGGGGACAAAATGAGATGAGGAAGAGAAAATGAGAGCAGAATTTAAAGGAATAAAGAGGTGCATAAAAACTGCAGACAGAAAAGCTGAGAGATGGGCACAGACCTTACTTGCACATGTACATTGAGGGTCCTGCCAATGGGCAAATGGTGGTTTCCTGCTAGTGTGCACTGGGAGCCTGTGGTGAGACCCCTGAGGTGTGTCAGAGCAGAGCAGCACAGAGCAAATGGCCACACTGGACGTGTCTTGTGGGCTTTTTACCACAGGCTGGTTCTGACCTGTAGAAAGAATGCCTGCCAGCAATGATGCCTTTCTGGTGTGTGTGTCTCTATGAGTTCAGTTTCAGCCAGAAAGAATCCTCTTCCTATGATGTGTGACTGCCATGACCTTGTGGGCCCAAGCGTGGGGAGTGGGCAGGATGGGGAGGTTGGCACTGAGGCATGCTTCCCTGCAAACAGCAGCTTGCAAGCAGGCACATGCTGAAATACCTGTTAGAGAGCTGCTGTTTGCTTTGCTCAGCTGGAGAAAGCAACTGGAATTGAGCCTGCAGGTATCGAGTTTATCTCTATTTACATACCTCAATAAATGTGAGACAGAGTTTAGGATGCTGAGTGTGCTAAGTTGCCGTGTTGTTTGGTACTTAAACCCCTGCATTAATGCAGGATAGGGGGTTTTACTCCGTTGCAGAGTAAGGGACCCACTTTAGGAAGAGATTAGGTTAAGATCAATGCTGAACACAAAGGACCAGATATAACTGAGTAGTATGTAATGTAAAGAAATATGCCCACAGCCCACTGATGTAGCATGTAGGTACAGGCTGAGAAGGTTCAAATGTGCATTAGAACCTCTTGCATTACATCTGATATTGGTGGGCAGCAGAATGAGCATGAGTCCTCATGGCCAAGAAGGCCAATGGCAGCCTGGGGTGGATGAGAAGGGCTGTGGGCACTAGGTCAAGAGAGGTTCTACTCCCCCTCTACTCTGCCCCCATGAGACCACATCTGGAATGTTGTATCCAGTTCTGGGCCCCTCAGCTCCGGAAGGACAGGGAGCTGCTGGAGAGAGTTCAGTGCAGGGCCACAGAGATGATGGAGTGGATCATCTCCCTTCTGATGAAAGGCTGAGAGAGCTGGGGCTCTGGAGCTTGGAGGAGCCTGAGGGGTGAGCTCATTCATGGTTACAGATACATCAAGGGTGTGTGTGAGGAGGTTGGAGCCAGGCTGTGCTCAGTGATGGACAAGGACAGGACAAGGGGCAATGGGCACAAGCTGCAACAGAAGAGGTTCCAAAGAAACACAAGGAAGGATTTTCTCCCTGTTCAGTGAGGGAGCACTGGCAGGAGCTGCCCAGATGGGCTGTGGAGGCTCCTTCTCTGGAGACATTCCAACCCAGCTGGGTGAGTTCCTGTGTGACCTACTCTAGGTGGTCCTGCTCTGGTAGGGGGGTTGCACTGGATGAGCTTTCCAGGTCCCTTCCAACCCTAAAGACTCTGTGAATCTGTGATCTGAATACCAAGTCCAAAAGTGATATCTTTTCAAGCTGGTGAACAATTAGCAGTTGTGTATATGTGTGTGCTATTGTAAGCTGCATGAGTTTGTTTCTCTCTAGAGGTCAGTCTCTGTCCCTCAAACCAAAGAAACCAAAAGTAAAGAAAAAATTCAAGCTTTGAATAATACCAGCTCAGTCAGGTGATGCAAGCTAGCCTGAAAGTGGTATCTAGGTATCTGGAAAACAACTTTCTTAGTGTTTGTAATGTGACAGCATCTAAAGGTGCCAGATACATATGCCTTAGAAGACTTTTTCCCCTCTTTTCCCAAGTAAAGGTTGTTGGACATAGAGATTTCAAGGGCTATATAATTCTACAGCTCCTGGACCAGTAGTTTGGGAATGGATTTGTGTACAACTACCTTCAAACATCTCAAGACTCATAACCCACTCCCCCACTCTTCAGTTTGACATGGGCTTATCTTAGGAAGTAAATGTTTGAAAACAAACCAACAAATAACACTACTTTTTAAAACATCTGGAGTGAAGGTTTGTTTGTATTTCTGTGGGTGTGGAGCCGAGGATCAGAGGCAATAATATTGCCTGTTATTTAACATACTTCATTTTGAGAATCACCTCAATTCAACTCTGCTTCCAGTCCTTAAAGGTCACTGCTATAATCTTTACTTTTTTTTTTTTTTTTTTTTTTGCATAACACAAACAAGAAAATAAGGGCCAATATCATGTGTTGGGTTTGTCCTAGATGCTGTCAAATTAATTTCCTGTCCTGGTCATGACTTTGTTTTATTTTTTTTTTGGAAGCTGATTGCAAGTCAGGTCACACAATCCTCTCTCATTTCTTTCTGATGTGCTTGAATAAATCTCTCCCAGACTGAGAGGTATAATGACTGCACCCAGCTCACTTATCACCTCTGCCTGACTAGCTCTGTAATCATGCAGGACAGCAGATCTCCTGTGAATATTGGGTATTTGCTTCCTGGGTTCCCAGTCTGTTGAATGTAAGAGTCAGCATTTAAAACTGCCTTCTCAAACTTCATGTCCCATTGCCTCCCAAAATGCCCTTCTCTCAGCTTTCTAGGTTTGAGGTGTTTACCTAGTCAGTGGTTTGGATCAGATTTGTCTGTTTATGCCAAGTACCGAGCATCTGTGTGTGTTCCAGTAGGTAAAAAGCCTGCCAGGTATTGCTTTGCACTCCTGTGAGGCTTATTCTTCTCTTACCAATGCTCTCTTGCATTGTGGAGTGCCATGGAGAACCAGGGTCACCTCCAAGCAAGATGTAAAGCAGTGGAAAACCCACTTCTCCTTGCACTAATTGGCCTTCACAGTGACTGACTTTATGGAGGGGTCAGGGAGCAAACAGGTGAGGTGACTACATATTTCATAGGCTTCAGAGACAGGAAAGACATAAGAAGACCTCCAGGCTATATTGATTTAGAGTGAGACTGTGCTACCTTTTTAGCTCCTCTTTGGCCCAGTTCTAACTAGCTGTCTATAAGCAGTACATTGGGGACACTTGTGTTTTCTGCACTACTAATACTCAGTCTAAATTTACTTCTGCTGGTTGCTTTAATCATATTTTATTTCCTTATAAGACCCTTTGTTCCTTCTGAGCTCTTCTTACCTCTCCTGTGAGCCAGCCCAGTTTCCACCTGGGACATGCTCTAAGAGAGCAGCTTGTGGAGTTTTTCACCAGGCTATTGGCTACATTTCATCCATCACTATTTCAGGGTTGTGGCACTGGGGCTGGAAACCTAACAAGAGGCTGCTGTGATTAGGTGGCATTACGGGCACAGGATGCCACACTGAGCAGGGATGAGCTAATGGAGATCCGTGCTACCACTTTCACTGCATTCCCTCCCATAATAAATAGTATAGGGGGCAGGTCACTGACAGCTATTTGGTATTGTGCTGTATGATTAACTGCAAAGCACTCTGCTGGCCTCTGTCCCCCATTTATATAGAGTAAAGCAAACTGCTAAGAGCACTCTTTGATTATAATAGTCCTGGAAATGAATGTGTGAGGGAGTGCTACATCCCTTAACTGCTGGCTTTTAGGTACCACCATGTTTTTCTCATCAGACTCACTGGCAGGCACAGCTTTAGTCCCAGCCTTGACAGCTCCCCGCTCCATCCCTGAGAGAGGGAATGTTCTTCAGCCGTCAGCACAATCCTTCTGTCACACTGAGGAGCAGCAAGCCCACAACACAGCCCAAACTCCAGAAGCTCTGCTTAGTTCCTGGCAAAATGCATCAAAAGGGAGAGAGATGTTCATCCTGCTCTATTCTGTGGGTGTATAAATATGTACATGCTCAAAATACAAACATAAAATACCCTCTTCTCCAACCAAAATCTACCCAGTTCTGGTCTGACATGAAAATTCCTTCCATTGCTAGCATATGAAAGTGGTGCTTGTGTTCAAGAGCTACAGTCCCTGGTTTGAATCAGAACCAGACTGCTGGTGACCAGAAGTTTTGCAGTGTGACAACTGTTCATCTGCATCCAGTATGTGCTCTGATTTATTGACCCTGCTCCAGTTCCTATCAGGCAGCCTTGCACATCACAAGAGTACCCAGCTGGCAGCGTTATTAGTAGCCTGAGTTGGGAAGGCAGGAACTGGATGAAGCTGGAGACTCAGAGGCTTCCAGTCATCAGAAGCAGTCCCTTGGGATCAAGGTTAGAGCAGTGTGGAGAGTTCTGATTTGACACTTCCTATGACTTCTGTGCCATAGGTATTGGTAACACTGCTGCAAATATGCTGCCAGTACAGGTTTGAGGTGAAGATAGTTCTAAAACCTGTGACTAACACATCAGATTTCACTATTCAAAACCCTTCTTGTGTTCCTGATATCATTCATCTCTCCTGCACTTTTCCCTGGCAGGATTTGCACCAGTCTTCTGTCACCTGAGTCAAGTTCTCATCTGGAGGTCCTTCCTCTGCCCCAGCCCCTGCTAGGGGAGGTAGTGTTTCATATTCTCCCTTAGTGGCTCTGTGTCAGGTTCCTGAATGCCAGCTCATGCCAGGAGAGAGGCTGCTGAAGCTACATTTCTTTTATCAGTCTCTCAGAGGGGAGTATTTCACAGTCAAACCTGTGTTGGTTTTACTTTCTTCAGTCAATTCCTCTATGGTTAGCTTTTCCTGCCTCACTTTCCAAGTGTGCACATCACAAATGCTCCTGCTCTGTGTCATTCCAGTGCTTCAGGGTCTCCTGAGGAGTCAGGGCTTGGTGCTTTCAGCACGGAGTGCAGTCAGCAGTTGGGTGCACAAGGATAGTCTTTTATAGTGCAGTGGGATTGAGTACAGAAAGTGCCCATGATGCCACACAGAGTGGAGGAAAAGCAGCCATTTCATTGTCAGCCAAACTAATTCCAGACCCCTGGAGAGAGGAGTCTCAACCCTTTGTTCCTCCTTCCCTTTTATATATGTTTTTTTAAGCAAATCTTAAGAAACATGCAGGCACCCACACACATGCACAGAGTTACATTTCAAGTCCTAACAGGAAATGTGTAATCTGCTTGAAGATTAAAGTGCCAAGAGCTTCTCTTAAGATTGGGAACCTGACACGGATGTGATTATGAATTAGAGATTGCTTTGTGCTATCAGCAGGGAAGAGAAATGAATGTGAAAATAGAAGGGTACAGACTTGTTGAGCTCTGCAACTCTCTTCAAACAGATATGGGAAGCCTTGGAGGTTTTGTATCCTAATGGGTATGCAGAAGGAAAGCCAGAGTGTTCTAAGAACGCGTTCTTCACTTTAGCAAAGATTCTGTGATAGGAGAAAACGACCAGTTTTGGATCAAATGTAACAGAGCAGATACCTGAACATGTGTCCTCAACATAAGTTTAAAGGTATGCCAAGTAAGTTTTCAAAGAGAAGTTTCTTGCTGCTGCAGCTTAGTGAGGAAAAAATGAAGCATCCCTACTCCCAAAGCAAGGGTAGCGAAAGGAGATACCTGCATCCTGCTACAGCAAATCTGCTTTCTGAGGAGCAGAGTGCAGTGCCTGCCAGATTATCCCAAATTTACTCCTGCTGCCAGAGGAAGTTAAAAATAACCCTTGTCAAAAAGCACTCCAGCAAAGTAAAAGGTTTGTACCTGGCTTATAAAACTGGAGAGAGCAGATGAAGGTGCTGTCCCTGGTGGGGCTCTCTGCCAGGACAGCTGGAGCTCATGTTCTGCCACTGAGCATGGCATTCCAGAGCAAGCAGCTCTCTGAGCTTACTGGACCTGTTTCCTAGCTATACTCATAGTTTACCGAGGGTAAGAAAGTATTTCCTGAGGTTCAGAGAGCACCTCCTGTATTTTGGTTTGTGCCCATTGCCTCTTGTCATGTCCCTGGGCACCACTAGAAAGAGCATGGCTCCACCTTCTTTGCACTCTCCTGTTTGTACACATTGATGAGATTCCCCCCCAGCCTTCTCTCCTCTGGCAGCAATTGCTATGAGGCTGGTTGCATCTTCCTTCCTGGCATATAAGTGGACTTGAATGTTTTTTGATCTTCTTACTAATATCTTGATGAACTGGACCAAAAATGTAACATGATTCTGTCGTGAGAGAAAAGCCAGAAAAAAAGGGAAAGAACAAAACCCTTATTTGTTTTTAGTATGGATTCAGGTCTGGTCAAGGAATAATTCTGGGACTGAAAGGTCTGAGATCATTGAGTATGTTGATCATAGCTTCATAGAACTGTTTTGGTTGGAAAAGACCTTTAAGATGTCACTTCACATTGCCAAGTCCACCACCATTGCCAAGTCCGTGTCCCTCAGCACCTCATCTAGGTGCCTTTTGAATATCTCCAGGGATGGGGACTCCACCACCTTCCTGGGCAGCCCCTGCCAGTGTCTAACAACTCTCTTGGTGAAAAAGCTCTTCCTAATCTCCAATATAAACCTCCCCTGGTGCAAATTGAGCCCATTTCCTCTTGTCCTATTACTGATTACTTGGGAGAAGAGACCAACTCCCACCTCACTACAAGCTCCTTTAAGGTAGTTATAAAGAGTGCTCACGTCTCCTCAGCCTCCTCTTCTCCAAGCTGAACACTCCCAGCTGCCTCAGCTGGTCCCCTTCAGACTTGTGCCCCAGACCCTTTACCAGCTTCGTTGTCCATCTCTGGATACTTTCCAGCACCTCTTTTTTTTATCTAGGATGTGTTTAGGTTCATACAAACCCTTTTCTGCTGACCCGTTTGCCCTCCTTGCAACACCTGCCTGTCTGCTCAGAGGCAGTTTGAGCATGTGATTAATGCAGGAGGGTGCCTGACACCTGCCTTTGCATGTGTGTATGAGAAGGCACTGACAGGGCCCGTGCTGACCCTCCACACCCTGATTTATCACAGCCTGTGGCATTTTATCTGGGGACATGCATATGGTGTGTGTGTTATCTTAATGGGATTCTGTTTCTCTGAAGTGCTGTCAGGGTGTTGTGTATACAGAGGGGAACAAGCTGTGCTCTCCCCACTCAGCCACGTTGGGCATTGCAGCATGAGCATGGTCAGTCAGAAGTGAGGGGTTAGTCCTGGCTGCTCTGCAGAGCAGCAGCGAGGGGCTGGGGGCTGCTGCCTCCTGTGTGGGCAGTGCCCGCTGGCAAAGCAAAGCTGTTCTGCTCCTTAGCCCTGAAGACAGACATTTTCTTACCCAACCAGGCATGAGCAGAAGAGAGGTATTTTGTTATTAGTCCTGGTTAGCAGGCTCCCTGAAAGGCCTTCTGCTCTAGGGATTGTAGGTGGAAGAGAGACTGATCTCTGCACTCTCTAGTGGGCTTTTGCATGAGGGATTTCGGGGATTGTCCAGATTAAGGGAGTGAGAATGGACAAACAGTCTGAGGGTCTGTGTTACTGCAACATTCCACTGATGTAGAGCCCTTACTTGGAGGCTATGTTTGAAGTTACTGTAGAAAATAATTTCCAAATAACCAAGAGTTTTCACTACTACTTGGAGGAGGTTTTTTTCCTGTCTTTCTAAATCTGAATATGTGTGCAAGCCACAGGTTCTCATCCTCTGAGTTGACTGGCAGTACTGCTGTGGGCTCTGAAGACAAACTGACCACTAATTTTAGGAACTGAAAGGGTTTTAATTTTAATCCCCCTCCCTCCAAACCAACAAACAAGCCAAGGGGAAGTTAAAAAAAATAAGATTCACTCTTTCTGAAAGAGTAAATGTACCATGAAAGGCTGCAAGACAGTTACTCCTGGATTCCCAAAAGAATTAAGATTGGCTATAGATCTGCAAGGAAGGAGTCATAGAAATAACATTTAAATCAAGACTTTGGTTCCCAGCCAGGGCAAGGCACTGAGGTTTTGGCCCTGGTGCCTCTCGTTCAGCAGTGACAGGCGGCGTATCACCCTGTAGCTGTTGGCAGCAAGGGGAAGCCAGTCTGAGGGAGGGCTGCAGGCTCCCTGTGCCCTGCCTGGCAGGTGGGGAATTTGGCTGGGGGAGAATAAGCCAGTAATTCATGTCCTTGTGATGACAGGGACAGCCCCTAGATAAATGCATATCCCCGAGTTGCTCTTCTAGAGCAGTTTGCCTACCGTGAGCTTCACTTGGGGCCTCCTTCCCCTTGGGATGCTCGTGCTGCCTTCATTTATTTAGTGCTTTGGGTTTTTGCCTTCTCTCTTAGGCCTATTGTGTTCTAGCCTGCTTTCACCCAGACCTCCCTGTAATCTGGAGCACTCCTGAGCAATAAGAGGCAGAGGTGAGCTCTGCATCGTGTTTGCTGTGGGTACAGTCCAGCCCAGGTTTGGTCATTCTGGCCAAATTCATGCTAGCAGTCCTCTGCCAGCTGGATCACCCAGAGGTGAGCTGAGTGATGGGCAGTGGCCCTGCCAGGAGCAAACCAGCTCCTGCTTTTGGATACTTTCCTTAACCATGGCTCCCAGAGGCCTGAAAATGAGCCACTCTGAGCTGTTTGGCTCATGGGCAATGAGGCACCACCACCATAACCTCACTACGTCTCAGGGGAGGCCTAGCTGCCGAATCCATTCTCTCCTCCCTGTTCCATTTGGCATCGTGTCTGGGAAAAGCCAACTTTTCTCACTTGCCAAAGAGGATCTTTCAATTGATGACTGATGTGCATAGTATTGCAGCAGCTCCCTTCCCCTGTTATGTTCCACGATTTATTCTCATAAGGGCAGGATGAACCCAGCCAGCCCCAATAATAGAAATGTCAGAGGCTGCCAAGGATCTGCTGAGATAAATGCTTATTGGAATTTTAACATGGCAGAAAGCATCAATTTTGATAGTAATTTCCTTCGTGGAAGAGCCTGCTTGATTTCTTCTTATTCAGGTACAGTTTTGTACTATCTGGGCTCCTTTATGCAAAGAGTTTGAAATGTAGATTCTTGTTAAAATGAATCAATATTGCAACCCGCCAATATTCATTGGCTGAAGCTGAGCTCCAAGGAAGTGCTGGAACTGCTGTCGTGACCGATTTGCTTGCTTGCTTGTTTGTTTGTGTTTGTGGGGTTGGGGGTTTTTTCCTACCTTGTTGAGAGTATTTCTTTCCAGAAGCAACAGCACGAAAGAATCGCTGGGATTGTCAAAAAATATTCAAGGCAAACAAGAAATGTGTCACAGCTCAGGCCTTTACACCTTGATTGTATATGTGAGAAAACTCTTGTATGACAGTAGTTTCTATCGTTGTAAGCTTGCAGCATTTGTTCTTCCCTCAGATGCCTGTTGCAAGAGCTCTTGGTGGTAAGGTAGATGATTTCTGGGATTTTCTTTCTTGTGGTTTATCATTGTTTTTCCTTTTTTTTTTTTTTTGAGAGACAGAATCTGTTTAGAAATAGAAATCCTAATGTCATATCTCCCTTGCTGCAAAATAAGGCCAAGCTAGAAGTTGTTATTTTATCAGCTTACATGTTTGGAAACTGAGTACATGAAGTTTTGATGGTAAATTGTGATGTTGGAGCAACTGGAGAAGCAGAGAAGGAAACAGTATCTGCCAGGGCGGAAAGAAGCTGATAAAGATGAAAGAAAACTGATCTGCCTAGACTGGTATGTACTAGGAAGCTCAGCTTAGGGCCAACATCTGTATCAAAGTATCACACTTCAGGACTAAGCCCACGAGAAAGATTTTTAGGATAGCTGTATCAGCTTTCACTGGGTTATTTTTAGACTCCTTCTAACCTTGACACAGAGAGGCTCAGGAATTCTTTGTGTACTGGCTCCTGGAGTTCCTGTAGTGCTGTGTCCAGTTCTGGGCGCCCCAGCTCAAGAGGGACAGCGAACTGCCGGGAAGAGGCCCGTGCAGGGCCACCAAGATAATCAGGGGACTGGAGCATCTTCCTTATGAGGAAAGGCTGCGGGAACTGGGGCTGTTTAGACTGGTGAAGAGGAGACTGAGGGGGAACTCATTAATACTGACAAGTATTTAGAAAGTAGATGTCAAAAGGATGAGGCAGCATTTTTTTTCTGTACTGCCCAGTGGCCAGGCTGGGGGTAAGGGACAAAGATTCGAACACAAAAAGTTCCCCTTGAATAGGAGGAGAAACTGCTTTGGTGCTGAGGTGAGGGAGCCCTGGCCCCGGCTGCCCAGGGAGCGTGTGGAGGCTCCTTCTCAGGAGGTTCCCGAACCCACGTGGACACATTGCTGTGCCCCCTGAGCCAGGGCAACCTGCTTGAGCAGGGGGCTGGGCTGGAGCAGCTCTGCAGGGCCCTCTCATTCTGTGATGCTCTGTGTGGGCAAATGTGCCAGATAAGGACAACAGCTCTGGAGCATTTTGTCCTCTTTTTGAAGGACAACTTTGTGGGTTTTTCTATGGGTCAGGCTGCTTTGTGAGTAACTGTAGTGGACAGGAACAGCCTCGCCCCTCTGTAGAATGTTTCCAGGGAAATGCTGGAAATGGTTTCTTCTCTCTGTGATTTTTGTTGGGATTGTTTTAAGTATTTGGGCACAGCTGGGGAAATGATCACATTAAACACAGCCCCACAGCATATGCTGAGTGGTGCAGTGTGTGCAACCAGTTGTTGTGAAGCTTTTTGGAAGCTTTGTGACCTTTGTGAGCACTAAAGAAAAACGGGATTAGTTTTGAATCTCTCTGATATAGGGTAAATCTCCTGCTGCTGCTTTGCTTTTATTGCCTGGATTTGCTCAGGCTCTGTGATGTCCCTGATGTATGGGGTTGTCAGTGGTGGCAGTGTGGTGATATTCCCTTGTTTGTCTTTGCAGTGGGGAACTGAGCAGCAATCTGGTGATCACAAACATTTCCAGTGATTTTGATGCCATCCTCCTTCCAAGGAGATAGCGATCTTGTTCTTGCATTTGCAACACAGTCCTGCAAGCTAAATGAGACTAATTTCTTTTGCACTTTGCTGCCTAGCTCAAGTGCTGGCTTGGATGTGGAGGTTAAGTTGCATTACCAAAGGGCTGATCTCTCACAGGCTTACTGGGGACTCACGCTAATCGTTTGGTTGAGGGTTTTTCTGCCACACAAGCTCACCTTAATCAAGTACTCACTTGAATGTAAGAAGTGCCTTCGTTAAGAGGGCTGGCATTTCGGAGATGCCCTTTGCTTAATTCCAGTTGTCTGCTTAATTAGACATTTGAGAGTGCCGTTAATTGATTGATGAACAATTAAAGCAGCTCCAGCTTTTCTCCTGACTAAGATGCATTCGGCAGCTAACCCTTCTTGTCTTCTCCTCTGAGAATTTGCTCTGCAGCTGGTTAGCTGTTACCTTGCCTGTTTGGGTCTGGAGCTGTAGAAACACTCAACACAAACACATTAGAAGTGTCTCTAAATAAACACATATTAATGTTCTGGGTGTGTCATGCACTCTACACCCTGGGAAAGCACAAGCTGGAATGGGAAAAAGTAAAGGCTGCAGAGGCCAGAAGAAGAAGAATTCTTCCCTCAGTTTCTGCATTTGCAGCTCCACATTATATTTTATAATTAGACTGAGGGTCATGGGACATTGTGACAGTCATGCCAACTATAAGTTGCCCTTTATCAAAACAGGGGGAAAAAAATGAGTGAGCATGTATTAATTAACTCAGGTTCAGTCTGTCCGTGACCATGAGCTTCAGCCCAATTTCTATTGCTGGGTGTATTTTAATAACCTTTTTCGTTTAATATTTAGAATCCCTGAGGAGATTTGGCAATTTGGAGACATTCAACAGATGAAGAGGTGCATTAAAGGGAATGTCTCAGAGGGGAGCTCACACAAAGAGTGTGCAGAGCCTGGTCTTGGTCCTGCCTCAGGAGCAGGGGAGGATGGGGCCAGCGGGTGCGGGCGGGTTGTGGCTGGCTACCCTGGGAGGGAGAAGTATGTGCAGAGGGATCTAAGTACCCTGGGCAAAACAAGGAAAAAACCTCAATTAAAGTTCAGATTAGATAACAGAGCAGTTGCTCTCAAGTGTTCTCTTCGTAACAGCCTTACAGGCATTTATTCCTTCCTTCTCCCATGTGGCTTTTTAACAGAGCCCTTTGCTGTGAAGCAAACCCAGTTGGAAGGCTCTCTGTTTTTCTGGAGAGAGCAACAGGCTTCTTGCCAAGCTCTGAGGAGCCTCTTTACTTTTTAGGGTCATTTCTGCCTAGGCTTGTACCTGTGACCTGCAGCCACCATATGCCAGCATGCAGAAGAGTAAACTGGGCTTGACAGATGTCAGAAGCGTAACTCTGATAGGGCACTCTCGTTTTAGCACACAGAGTGCTCAGCTGTGAGTGGTCAGGAGAAACCACAGCACTCCTTTCTGCCTTATTTCTTCTCAGGACACCTCTGTGGTGCATCTTAGGGCTACAAAGATGGTTAGGGGACTGGAATGTCTCTCTTACAAGGAAAAGCTATGGGACCTGGGTCTGTTATAGCCTGGAGAAGAAAAGACTGAGGGGTGGGACCTCAGAAACACTTTTAAGTATCTAAAGGGTGGATGTCAAGAGGATAGGGCAGCACTTTTTTTCAGTAGTGTCCAGTGACGGCACTGGGGTTAATGGGCATAAGCTGGAACACAAAAAGTTCCACTTAAACACAAGGAAAAACTTGTTTGGTGCTGAGGTGAAGGAGCCCTGGCCCAGGCTGCCCAGGGAGGCTCCTTCTCGGGAGGTTTCCAAACCCAACTGGACGTGTTCCTGTGTGACCTCATCAAGGGGAGCCTGTTTTAGCAGGGGATTGGACTGGATGATCTCTAGAGATCCTTTCCAGCCCCTAGCAGTCTATGATTCTGTGATCTTACTTCAAAAGCAAAGCATGCTTTTATCTAGTGAGCAGGAGCTGTGGTGTGTGTGTGCTCCTTCATTGCCCTCACTAGGCAGTGGCCTCAGGTTTGCAGAAGACTTTGCTGTAATGGTTTAATGCCCAAGGAAGAGATGTTTTGTATGCTCGTTATTGCTGTGCTGTGATATAGAGGGGAGCAATGACTCAAGTGAGTCACAGGAGGTTTTGGGCAAGTAGACCACAAATTCCTTGGAGTAAAAATGAAGTAGTGTGTGGCCAAGCAAGCAGCGGAGTGCAGGACTCCAAGAGGCTGGCAAAAACACCTGCATGGAGGCTGCAAAGGAGCAAATCTGCGTGCTCCTAGCAGCAGTGAGTAGGTCACAGTGTTTGCTTTGGTGCGAAACTACAGGACTGCTAAGGTCCTGCTCATCAGCACATTCACAGGAGTAGGATGCTGTGATGGGGAGTGGGAGATAAGGTCCTCAGTGCCAGAGGGGGAAAGTCTGTGGCCATGGATCTCAACTGCAGTGTGGACAGGCCTGTATGTTCTGGAAACGCTGAGTCAGCCTGGCCCCATTTTTATCTGACTGGCTCCCCATGGGACTGCCAAATGCACTCCCCTCCTCTGTTCCCCAGGTGGCCAGCTTTCCAGTTTTCTTCCAGATAGGCCATAAGGGTCTTTTTGCTAGAAATAAAAGTGTATTTAAGAGGTGAAGTCATGCTGGCTGACAGATAAGGGATAGGCTCGTGTTGGTTCCACATCAGCAACTCAGTAGCTGAAGAGCACTGGACCACAGCTAAAGGGTTGGACTGGTGTTGGGAGGAAAGGGCAGGCTTCTCTTCCTCCTCCTCTGTGTATTTTCATCACTGCCTTTCATGTGAAAGCAGAATTTGCAGAGTTTTCCACAAGGCTTTGCTTCTGTGGTGTTCACACTGCCCCAGCACGCCTCTGGCTCCATTCCCCAGAAGATTAGAAGTCCTTCCATCTTTGACAGTAGTGTGAGACTAAGTGAACTATTTGTTCTCTCCTTTTTTGCATCATTGAAAACAGAGTCAGTCACTATTTGTGTTACTGCCTTTATCTCTGGTTCTGTGCAGATACACTGTGTTTTCCTACTGCGAGATACGTCACACAGAGCAGTTGTCAGTTGGGGAACAGCTGTTAGGTTTGGTCAGAGCTTCTAAGTGGTCAGAAAACCTCTGCCTTATGCTGTGACCCTACAGCTTCAGGGGCTGGCCCTTTTCCCCAGAACCTGTTAATTTCTGTTCTCCAGGATGCTTATCAGTGATTCTTAGCAATGTATTGAACCTGCTTACGTGATATTACAAGGCAGGGTGGGTGATAGAAGGCTTGGTTAAAATATTAAGCAAGATCAGAATATGTTTGAATGAATTTCCTTGTTCTGACAGGTGTAGCTTCAGTTGCTTTTAAGTGGAAAATAAATACATCTGCCATGCTGGGAAGACAGCTCTCAAATATCACAGTGTTCTTGTTAAAGAGAGGAAGAGTATGCTCTTAATGGTCATAAGTTGTGATGTTACAGTGTGAGCTTGTCTCTCTGTAAGGTAAAAAGAGCCATCACACTTGGAGGTGTTAATTGAAAAGCATAACCACATATAAGAAAAAAAGCTTCTATCTTTCCAGCTGCTGTGATCTTCATTTGGATGCTCCACTCCTGAGTGCCTCCCTGGCTGCTCTGATTTCCCTCCTGGCAGTCTCTGAGGGGTGAAGCTTTTGCCACAGACTGAGCTCATCCATATGCTGTGAGATTAGCGACTGTGGGGGATAACATGCCCTTCTGTAAGGGGCAGGGGGGAAAACAGAAGGCTTCAGTTTTGTTTTCCCAGAGGGGTGATTAAGAGTGAGGCCAATGTTTGGGATTGTGGTAGCCTTGACGTGATGAGTGTGTGTAGACAGAGATCATAGAATCATAGAATGGTAGGGGCTGGAAGGGACCTTTAGAGATCATCCAGTCCAACCCTCCTGCAGAAGCAGTTTCACCTAGATCAGGTCACACAGGAACATGTCCGAGTGGGTCTTGAAGAACTCCAAGATTTGGTACTCCACACTTTTCCTGGGCAGCCTGGGCCAGGGCATCCTCACCCTCAAACAGAAGAATCTAAACCTGGCTCATTCAACCCCAGTGTAGGTGTCTTTCAGAAGGACAGACTGCCCGGCTGCTTCCATAAATCTGGGTACCCTTTGGCATGACTGGGTTTGGACTTCTGCACCCCAAAGTCTTCATTGTTCATTTCTGAAGCTCCAAGGACCCTGAAGAGGGCATTTAGTATTTGGGCAATTAACTTTGTTAACTGGAAGTCTTTTGTTTGCCCCTTCTACATGTGCAATCCCAAGCATTAACCCTGAAGCCTCATTTCAGTGCCTGGATTTCCAAAATCTTTGTAACATCGTGGAAATCTCATTTGTTGGCTTAATATGAACTGAAGTTGGTGTTGCAGTGACAGTGCAGACAGAGTCAGCAAGGGTGAGTTTGGAACAGAGTTTTATTTATTGGAGTTTGTAAAGTGGCTTATGCAGGAGTAAGGAACAGTTTTTACAAAGCAGTTGTCGTAGACTAAATATCAGATTCCCCAAACATCTGTTCCAAAAAGCCTCTTAAATTCTCCTTCAATTCCAAAGGGAAAGCTCGAGGAAAAAAAAAAAAAAAAGAACAAGCAGACTTTTCAGTATAAGCTAAAGGAAATTAATTGCAGGCTAAGGAGGAAGAGAGTTGAGGTTCCCAGGAACGCGTCCTCTCTCGTTTGTGCTATGGTGAGCTGTTAGCTGGGAAAGTCCAGCTGCCACAGATAGACATGGACAGAAAGACTAGTTTATTAAGCACTTGTGTCTTCTAGAAGAAAATGACTTAGTTAATCTGTGTATTGATCAGGAATGTCTTGTTTATTGAGAGACGTCTGCCCTCACACATGCTCCAAGGTGCCCAGTTGTGTGTGTAGAGAGGCTCTGAGAAGGTGTTTGTGGAGCTAAGGGCAGAACTTAGTGCCATACATACCTGAATTCTGTGGGCATGTGCCTCTTACTCTCTGTTTAGCTGCACAGTTGAACCACCTTTTTCAACCCTCACATTCTACAGTATTTTGGGAATTTAATAAACAGCATTAGTCTAGTAATCTGGTCCACGTAGTTTCTTTCTCCAGCTTCCAGTTTTTAATCATAATCTGTTTTCATGTTAATAAAAGAGCAAGTTATGTAAGTAATTTCACTAATATCAGCCCCAGGCTTCTGACTGCTGAGAGTTTTATGGTACAGAGCTACTCTCTGAATCCCAACCTCATGTGTAATTGTAGGATCCCCAATTCAGCTCACCATGTGCACTTTATATAATTGGGAAAATTTACTTAATTTCATCCATTATTAAAACACAGCTTTAAATAAGAAATTAAATTAATGCATACAATGGACAATTCCTCCTGACTCTAATAAGCTCTGTTTATGTTTTGTTGGTATCAAGTAAGGTTCCTTTTCTTATGGAACAATAAATATGGCTGAGCACCAGGCTGTTTGTCAGTATAATAATGGATAGATGGAATTAAAAGGTAGAGCTGACTGACCACATAAAGTTAGAAAAACAAATGAGCACACATTCCTATTTTCTTAGAGATCTTTGGTAAGTGTCAAGTCATGCCCTGCTTATTTTGATAGAAGGGATAGATCAGATACTTCCAAAGCAGGCTGTGTATGGCAGGAAGGACTGATACCACTTGTAACATTCTGGAACTGGTTTTTTTCCCACTCAATTATTCTTACACCACAGAGTTTTCAGGATTCATCAGAAAAAACTCCCATTGATATTACAATGAGTCAGATCATGCCCAGCATTTCACAGATTCATACAATGGTAGGGGTTGGAAGGGTCCTTTAGAGATCATCCAGTCCAACCCCCCTGCAGAAGCAGGTTCACCTAGATCAGGTCACACAGGAATGTGTCCAGGTGGGTCTTGAAGAGCTCCAAGGAAGGAGCCTCCACACCCTCCCTGGGCAGCCTGGGCCAGGGCTCCCTCACTGAAACAGTTTTTTCTTATGTCTAAGTGGAACTTTTGTGTTGCAGCTTCCTCCCATCACCCCTTGTCCTGTTGCTGGATACTATAGAAAAAAGTGCTGCCCCAACCTCCTGACACCCACAGTTTAGATATTTGTAACTGTTAATAAGATCCCCCCTCAGTCTCCTCTTCTCCAGACTAAACAGCCCCAGGTCCCACAGCCTTTCCTCTTATGAAAGATGCTCCAGTCCCCTGATCATCTTGGTGTCCCTGCACTGGCCTCTCTCCAGCAGTTCCCTGTCCCTCTGGAGCTGGGGAGCCCAGAACTGGACACAGGACTCCAGATGAGGCTTCACCAGGGCAGAGCAGAGGGGGAGCAGAACCTCCCTCGACCTGCTGCCCACACTCTTCTTGATGCCCCCCATGATGCCATTGACTCTTGCCTATGAGGGCACATTGCTGCTCATATTCAGTTTATTACCAACCAGCATTCCTAGGTTTCTCTCTGCAGAGCTGCTCCCCAGCAGGTCAATCCCTAGCCTGTGCTGGTGCCAGAAGTCAGTACAGTCCGATATACTGGAGAACAAAGGTCACTTGACCTTTTGAAGTTATATGGGGCTGAAGCTATGTCAATGTCCCATCTACTTCCATCACCACTAGAATCTCAAAGCACCTTCTGCAATAAGAGGAAAGAAATCCAGTTCTTCAAATGCTGTCTCTGCTTTTGTGCCACCTTTGGAAAGCAATAATCAGCATGCAATGTTGTTGTTACCTGGTGGATCACACACACATCCCCAGGTACTCTTGTAACTTCTTGTCTTGAATACCTGAGCAGATCAATATCTGCCTTTGCCCCAGACGATTTTCTTGCAGTCTGGTAAAAGTGGAGTTTGTCATACAAGCTGCATGTGAGTCACAATCGACCTGGCCTGCAGCAAACAGAACTATTTCTTGTAACAACCTTTATCTTTAAAGCTGGCCTGTTCTTCCCATGGTTGGACTCCACAACGAGTTACTGGCTTCTCTGCCAGTGCTCTTGCTCCCTTTGTGGAGAGCTCAGTCTGGGACAGCAGATGTGGAAGAAGCTGCTTACTTTTCCCCAGATGGCAGATATTGAGCTTGAGGATATTGCAGAGCTACTTTTCTGTTTGCTGAGTGTGCTGTGAGTACAGAACTTCCCCTTCCCCTTGGGTCTCGGGCAGCCACACCAAGCCCTGTCAGTGCCCAGGGCAGTTCCTGAGCAGAGCTCAGTCCCCCTCACCAGTCTGTTATGAATCTCTGCTTTCCTCAGCTGGAGATTTGCCTCTATGACAAATACTGCACCTATGGGTGGATGAATGTCAGTGTGATGCACTCCTACTGTTCTTACTGCTTAATTAAACAATTTAATTGAGCTATCAGTTCAAACACCTGTCTCTGCAGGGGTAAGGGGGGCTGTTTCTGGCTGTTAGGGTGAACAAATATGCAGTTACTTTTCTGGTAACAGTGAGAGAATAAAAATTGTGGTTGGTTATGGTCTGAAAAGTTGTGGGTTTTTTTTCCCAGTAAATTAATTTCCTTCACTTTCCTGACTCTGACCAGCTACCAGGGGAGCACTGTGAACCCTCCTCTGTCGAGCGTGTTTGAATTTTGCACTCAGGATCGTGGCAGGCAAATTTACCTCTTGGTTAAGAACTGACGTAACAAGATAGCGGGAACAATATCTTTGGCTAGAATATGTTCAGAACCGGTTAAGAAAACCCTCAAGTTATTCAGTGCTTATTATTAAAGCAGTAAGAAGCTTAAACAAGAGTTCAGATCTGTGTGTGAGTTTTAATTGCCTTCGGTGATGCATTAGCATCGTGCATCTAAACAGAGGCTTTGATTTCCGGAACGATGTGTGAGCCCTGGTATCATTCTCCAATTTTACAAGCCATGGTGTAGAAATGAGAAATGCTTTTATTTTTTTTCCCAGCCTGCCTGTTTGTGAAGTAAATGTTAATGACACATTTCCCCCTCTTTTATGGGCTTTTACTTGTGAGTGCTAGATCTGATCCCTCGCTCTATGGCTGTACTCCCTTGGCATATAAATTAGGATTTATAACAGAGTTTAACTCTTCCAAATGATTGCAAGGTCAGAGGTGACTGCAGCTTTATGGATTGGTCTCAAGCACAGAACGTTGTGATGTTTTAGTCCTGGTAGGAGAGTTTATGGTTCGAGCTTCCTATGGTAACCCAGGTTTTAGGAGGAGAATTATTCTGTGCGTCCTGGTGGCTCTAAACAAGAAAAAGAGACTTTGCTGAGGGAGCCTTACCTGGCTGGGTTAAATCTTTGGTACTGCAGTAAGGCCTTTAAAAT
Source organism: Urocolius indicus (assembly GCA_013401255.1). NCBI lineage: Eukaryota > Metazoa > Chordata > Aves > Coliiformes > Coliidae > Urocolius > Urocolius indicus. Next base: position 310,722 of record WBNH01009060.1, read on the forward strand.
ACATGACATTTGGAGGAGTTTGATCACAGGGATGATGCATATGGACAACATTGTTTATACTGGATGGCTATTTCATTTGCTCTTCAGGGACATTGGGTCGATCTGAGCAGGTCCAGTGGGAACTGCAATAGGGTGAAGAATAACATCTTTCTTCTTTATTCATCAAGGTAGCCTAGGCTTTTATGCTTATTCCAGGCATAAAAACCTCCTCCGGTTGTTTCTGCAGGTCTAAAGTGCATGTGACAAGGCATTACAAGCAGGTCTCAGGTTATGGGATCCTTAGGTCTTCTGGCATATTTGTGCAAGCCAGGAGAGTGAATGAAAAATTCCTGTGCATGTTTCTTTTTTTTCTACAGCATTTTTGTTTTCTATTGTAAGGTGGGGAGAGGACGGAGGGCTTCAGTCTGTTTCTGAAGCCAACTTGTGTCCCAGTCATTGTGCAAAGGAATCATTTGCACTTTCCAACTCACACATGTCTATTTTCTCTTTGTGAACTTGCACAAAGTTCAAGTTCAGGTAGGGAGTCTCTCCAGAAAAGTTTCTTGGCAGGAAATCCTTGCCAGAATGAGGGAATGGATAATGAATTTACTCTGAAAACATATTGGAAGAACCATGCTACTGCAAAAGTAATGAATGCAGAGTCTTTTTGCTATTCTGAGATGGGATTTCCAAAGCAGGTAAAGGTAAGAGCTGTGTACCTTACAGTGCTGGTTAGCTGGGCAGTTGACTCCTTTCAGTGCCTCTGAAAAGCCAAGCAATAATCTCCACACAGTACACTAAACATGAAATATTTTGGCCAAATTTCATTCCCATCCTTCTGCCGTGAACATCTTTCCCTTTGCTTTGATTTCCTTGTTCCTCTATCATCTCTTTCTGCTCTTGTTCCTTATCTGATCTTTGCAACCTGTTAGTTTATTCGGTTTCATTTGTGGCTTTCTAAACTTGGAGGAATTGGAACAACTGTTGTCCTGACTGTAGGCTTCAAACCATGGTTCTGCTGAAAACCTCAGAGCAGGGGAATTCAGAGGGAGCTCTCAGGACTGTAGTGCCCAATCACTATTGCTAAGAGGATCACTGAGGTGTCTGAATCAGCTTTTTTTGATGCTGGAACAACAGTAGGACAGTGCAAGGCTTATGTTCCTACATGAAATTCAATTCCTGGTGATGATTTACCTGACAAGACATTATGAGAGTCCTTTCCAAGGTTGAGTGGTAGTGGCAGAAGTTTTGCAGATCGAACTTTGCTTTTGTGTCTCGCCTTATTTGTAACAGTCACTAAAGGCAAATATTTAACTGGCTGGAAAAGTGGCTGTGGTCTCCTCAACAGCAAGTCCCAGGACCCTGAGAACCTTTTGTGTGTGTGTGTGTGTGTCTGGGTGTACTAGGAGCGAGCAGGTGCCTCGCTGAGAGCAAAGGGCTGAGGGAGCTCAGGGCAGCACCAGCAGATTGACAAAAGTACCAAGATGGAAAGTACCAAGCCATGAGGCAGTAGAGCTGGGAAGCAAGGGAAGAAATGTATGTAGTACAACAGTGTGCCTATTTTGTTTAGTTGATTTGTGAGCCTTTACTATTTTTCTTTTACCAGAGACAAGGAAACTAATAGAAGGGAGCTAGGGGTGGCCTCTGCAGAGGGTTTATCATCTCAGTTTAAGTGCAGTGATAAGAGTGTTGCTTCTGTCTTCATAACTCTTCAGCATAATTTGCCATCCTTGTGTTTTCTCTGAGCTTTTGTTTAAAAACTCATGAGCATGTGAATGTTTATGTAGCCAAGCATAGAGAGGTTTTAAAAATGACTTGCCCAAGAAAATCCCTCAAATATCAGGAGCAGCAAAACCCCACAAGGAAGATCAGTTTTTTATGACTACTGCAGCTTATTTGGGTCAGTGAGGAATGTCTGCTTTTATTCAGACAAACTGAGACTGGGGCATAAAAAAAACACGTTGCAGGGACTGTTAAGGGATTTTTAAGTTCCTTATGATATGTGAGGAACACCCAGGAGGCTCTCAGAACTTTTTTTTTATTATTCTAAAGTTGTTTTATATTGTGCTTGGTCTTTTTATGGAACACCAGAACTGTGAATGCTTCAAGCTCTAATTAAGTCGCAGGCAGTTACTGGGCTCAGCAGAGGGAAATAGTACTTTACAGGTGGTCACATTAAATGATCCAGTGGCCCCCTTCTGGTCATAAAAATGTAGGATTTTTTTTTTCCCATTATCCTCAAATGTAAAATATGCACTCAGCTCTTTGTTAGCCTTTAAATCAAGCTACAGAAGGTGCTGAAAGCAAACCCAGAGTTTTATACCAGATTATGAGAAGTATGAAGAGAATGAAAACAGGAAACAAAGCATGTCTAAAATAAGCCAGTGTCCAGCACAGGAGAGCTAAATCAGTTTAATGTATTGTCAGGCCTGAGTACAATACAAAGCATAGCAGACTGCTGAGCTCTTTACATGGCTTTTTTTCTTGCTGTATAGAATCATAGAATCATGGTATTGCTCTGATGCTCTGTGTGAGGGCCCGTATTTCACATCTTTATCTATGATCTGGATGAGAGGATCGAGCACACCCTCGGGAAATGTGCTGATGACACCAAGCTGAGTGGGTGTTTAGATCTGCTTGAGGACAGGAAGGCTCTTCAGAGGAACCTCGATAAAAAGGAGCAATGGGCTGAGGCCAACTGTGTGAGGTTCAACAAGGCCAACCAAGTACTGCGTCCTGCACTTGGGCCACAACAACCCCAGGCAGTGCTATAGGCTGGGGCAGAGGGGCTGGAAAGCTGCCCAGAGGGAAAGGAGGTGGGGATGTTGATCAGCAGTGGCTGAACAGGAGCCAGCAGCGTGCCCAGGTGGGCAAGAAGTCCAAGGGCATCCTGCCTGTATCAGCAATAGTATGGCCAGCAGGCCCAGGGCAGTGACTGTCCCCTGTGCTAGGCACTGGTAAGGCCTCACCTCATATACTGTGTTCAGTTCTGGGCCTCTCACTACAAGAAGGACACTGAGGTGCTGGAGCATGTCCAGAGATGGGCAAAGAAGCTGGGGAAGGGTCTGGAGCACAAGTCTGATGAGGAACAGCTGAGGGAGCTGGGGGTGTTTATTCTGGAGAAAAGGAGGCTGAGAGGAGACATGAGCACTCTGCAACTACCTGACAGGGAGCCGTAGTGGCGTGGGGGTCCATCTCTTCTTCCCAATAATGAACGACAGGACATGAGGAAATGGACTCAAGCTGTGCCAGGGGAGGTTTAGATTGGACAAGGAAGAACTTTTTCGCCAGGAGTGTTGTTGAGCATTGGAAGAGACTGCCCAGGTAGGTGGTGGAGTCACTGTCCCTGGAGATATTCAAAAGACACCTAGATGAGGTGCTGAGGGATGTGGTTGAGTGATGGGCTTGGCATAATGAGGTGAGTGGTTGGACTCAATGATCTTAAAGATCTTTTCCAACTGTAACAATTCTGTGATTGTAGTGGGCATCAGACAATGGTTGGGGCTGCTGCCACACATTGGGGTTAGGAGTCCTCTGGTTCATCCTACTCACTGGGTCCACTTACACTCCATAAGTAATAGAGGGCTTTGGTTTATGAGTCTGGCAACATAATGTCTTTTATGGGGCATAAAGTAGCATTAGGTAATCATTAATTCTGTTTCTGAGGTAACATTTGGCAAAGGTGAATTGTATTTACAGTGATGTGTGTGAGGAGACTGTGGCTCTGTGAGGCTGAATGGCAAACATTGGTGACAGAAAGAGACGTCACAGAGGTAATTGAAACCAAACATGATTTAGCAACACAACCAGCAGCAAAAACATCTGTAACTGTGTACACCAGGTTGTTGTTAGCTCCCAGCTGAGTCACTGACCAGGTACATCTCTCACTGCCTTGGACAGAGTCCTTGGTCACTCAGATTTACTGGCTTTTTTTCCCCCATGAATCTGTGGGAAAACTTGTATTTTTGTGTTTTCTTTGGTTTTTTATTAATTTTGTTTTATTTAGTTCTGTTTTTGTTTGGTTTTATTTTGTTATTTACGTGTTACATTTGTTTATTGTTCCATGCAGCTTATAGGCTGGCTAAGAAAATGTAATGCTCTTCTCTTATTTCATCATTAGTTCCCTGTAAGCTGGGAGGTGTGTCCAGACATGTGGGTAATGAGCCAGGCAAACTACTTTGTATAAGCTATAGTCACACTATTGAGTCAGTCACCCCAGAAGCTCTTTAACTGCTGGTGGCACGAGATGAATTCCCTCTGGACTTGCCTCCTATCACAGACAGCACAACTGGTATTTCTGCTTCTTTGCCACTGGGGAATCATCACTGAAATAATGTTGAGTGCAATCCAAGGTGTGAGCAGAATGAGACTCCATCAGTGATTTGGTGTGTGGACAATGGGTCATAGATGTTTATATCTGGAATTCTGGCTAGCTGTCACTAGGCAAGTCACTGGTGGTGCAGATGGCAGAAGATTGGTCTCTTGCAGTTGCTGTGATAGGTAATGATTTTGCCTTCTCCCCTCCTTTCTCCCTCTAGTAATAACCTCTCGGTTCACAAGAGGCTCAAAAAAACTGAAAGGCATGTTTAATCTGCTGTTTAAAACCCTCTGCAGACATTAGGTCTGTCCCCACGCTGGGGTATTTTGGCAAAGACTTCACTTTCAATAGAATGGAATTACCTGGAAGGCTCTGTGCTGTGCTGATGAGAGACAGCACATAGATACTTCAGGCAGCTTTAAGAAATTGGGTGAAGGCTCTGTGCTGTGCTGATGAGAGACAGCACATAGATACTTCAGGCAGCTTTAAGAAATTGGGTGGGGAGGCAGGAGGAGAAAATGCTGCACAATTGTTTGATGTGCTGATCAAAAGATAAACTAGAATCAAATTAAACCCCAAGGGTTTGTACAACCTTCGTGATGTTTTATGCAAAACCTCCTGTACCAAAGGAAATAAGACACCATTGCCTTTCCAGGCAGATGGGGTGCAAATGATGAGCAATTTTCCCCCTTTTTGTTCCACTGCTTACGTTGTTTTACAGTTTCTGCTTACTTGTACCACTTCATTTCTGATCATTAGAAACATGCATATGGTGCTCACTGTTTGTTCTGCCACTTAGAGTCAGGAACATAGGCTCTTTGGGCAGTTTAAATTGGCTCAGCAGTGGGTCTCTGTGCTGGTTTACAGTACATGAAGGTCTGCTTCGTTACATGCCTTATACTGGGGACTGTGAGCTTTCCACTGTTTCCCATTAATGCATGGTATATCCTCAGAAATATCACATGCCACATAATCAAGAGAACAGCCTTATGCAGTATTTGTGTTCTCTTGTTCTGAAGTATGTTCAGCACTAACGTGACCTGTTCTCTCCCTCCCAAAACTGAACAATATGATTGAGGTTAGATGCAAACACGGAATGCACACAGTGGATTCCACATCTCATGGCAACACCTGGATTTCCCTGAGGTTTCCCCCGATGCAGGAGGTGGATGTACAAAAGAGATGACTTTCTGTGAAGTCTCAGTGCTGGAATAAGCCAAGAAAACTCATTGTTTTTCCTACCCCTGTAGTCCCCAGCCAGCAGGACACGTGTGTTCTGTTGGCACGAGACTGGGTTTCTACATCAGCATTGTGGATACTGCAGCAGAGACGATGCTGACTGGAGAAATGGAGCCTTTGGACTCTTGACTTTCTCATCCAAAGGCCAAAGGTGCACAGGAGGAAGGCAAGGAGGCATTCATCTTATTCCCTGAAATGAAGGGAGGATTCAAGAAGAGAACTCTTGTCAAAGGCAAAGACAGCATCTCAAAATCAAGCCAGATATTTTCTCAAACACCTCCCCAGTGTTCCAGGTCACCTAAAAACACACAGGAACACGTGTAAGAAACAGTTTGTCTCAGGTATGAACAAGCTCAAAAATATCTTAGAACAAAACCTGATAGTGCTGCTGGCAAAGGTGAGGCCTCTTATAAAGGCCTCTTGCTCTTTGAGGTCAAACCACAGCACAGCCCTCCCTCTGCTCTGGGCTGTAGAAGCAATCCTGAGAACAGGAGGTAATCCTGAACTGTGGGACTGATCCCATCAGCAAGGGATTTTTGGGTTTGTTTTCTTCTGATCCTGCAATTTTTGAGGAAACAGAGCTCCCCAAGAAGCTGGTAGGGGCCACATCTGCTGTCAGAATTGCATTTGTGAGCAAACATGCCTGTTTGGCCTCAGATGGACCAAAATCACCAGTAAGTCTGCACAGATCCTAGAACAGCTTTAAGCGGAGCCAGCTTCTCTCTTGTCCAGGCTCAGATTAATGGCCTGAAAATGAGAGACTTCATCTCCCATTCCCATCTTTGGCTTAGTAGTGTGTTTTGCAGCAGAAGAGACCATTTCAGTGGGCATATTGGTGCTGGCTGCCCTTTGCTTAGGTATTGTTTGCTCTTTAGTGAAGTGTTTAACTGTCAGAGTGAGACAAAGACGTACCTTGGCTCGTGCCAGGAGAACTAGATTAAATTTACAGGATGATTTCTGCCTCAAGAGACAGAGTTCCAGCGTGTGTCATGTTTCCAAAGAGCAGGAGTCAGTGTTTTCCTTGGACAAAGGACAATATCAGTCAGTCACTGCTTTCAAATTTCTGGTTCTTTATCTTATCGTGAAGTGGCGTGGAGATGGTTTTATGAAGGTGGCTATTGACATAACTACTATGATCACTTTACTTGCTTGGCTGTGTTCCTGGCCTTTCGTCTTTTGGTAGCTGGCTAATGAAATACTGAAAAAGCTGCTTGTGGTTGAATCCCCAAAGTGGCAATAAAGAGGGTATATAGGCAGGGTTCTGAGGCACTGTCTCATTTTTCATGATACCGTGTTTATCTCCTTGCTACTGAAACCAGAGTCCCCTATGCTTGAGAATACCCCTGGGCTTGCCCTGGGTGTTGTACTCCTCCAGGATAAACACTCTGGCAGTGCAGCTGATACTCTCTGACTCCCTGGTACCGTAGGCTCTGCATCTCTTAAAGCTGCTGTGGCTGGGTGGGTGTGAGGGGTGAAACACAGACAATGTTTGTAATGCAGTGCAGCAAACAGTGGATGCAGGAGACTACCCCTGGGCTTTCCATGCCATTTCTTCCCTGGGACATGCAGAAATGCGTTCTTTGGTACAGCACTTCCCTTACAGGCATCTGAGTTTGTTGAGTATATTTAATAGAAAACATTAGATGGATGAGGACTGATGAGATGCAAGGGACTGAAACTGCTTGAGACTGTCAACTTTAAACTGCTGGGGTTCTTTATCTGTAAATGGCATTTTTTTTAGCTTTTAAATTCTCACTGCCCTGGCAATCTGTGTACAGACAGTGATAATATGGAAATGCTGACATTCACAGAACCTTTTTCTATCACAACTTCTGTATAAAGATGGAATTTTTTTGAGATTCTGGAGCCGAATATACTGTATTCTCCTGGCCTATGCAGATGGCTTTCCTTTCTACACACCTGTCAGTCATAATACCAGGACTCAGAGAGAAGAACAGCCTTGTGGTTAAAGGGCAAATATGAGATGCAGAAGTTGTAGACAAAGTTTCTGGCTTTGTTGTAGACTTGCTGCATAAACTTGAGCAAATCAGTACCCTTTCTGCACGGGACTTCCTTTGCCTGCCCTTTTCCTATCAGTTCTGTAAATTCTCTGGTATGTGGGAAGGCCTTTTCCAGAGCCAAGAAACCATTGCTAGCCATCCATGCAAGCTTGCAGCCAGTATTAGGTTGATGGCTGCTGCCCATAGTGATAATTGTTAATGAGGGCTATACACTCCCCATCGGCCTTACCTCCCAGGATAGACACCCTTGGAGCAAGTCTTGCAAGGCCCAGGCAGCAGCCCAGCTCCTTTCAAACCATCTCTCATCTTGACTTGTCTCTCCAGTACATGCAAGGGGATCAGAAGCTCGTCCTTGGCAGTAGTGTGGGGGAGGCTGGCTGAGGATTAGCCCTTGTGTTGGAAGGCTGTGGCAGGAGAAAATGATGCAGTGCAGTCTCTTTGTGTTTGAGCAGCCCTTACACATACTCTTTGGCAATAAGGATAATTAATGGATGCTAGCTATTAGCAAATGAGGGCCAGTTGAATTGCTTAATGCCAGCTAATTCACTGTATCAGAACTACTTCCGCTGTTGCTTCTGTTACTGTAGCTGAAGGCTGGATTTGGGCCTCACATCCAACCCGACTTACTTGGTTTGATTTGGGCCTCAGCCCAACTCACTTGACCATCCTTGGCCATCACTGTTATTCAAAAAGACTAAACAAGTTCAGCAGTCTTGTCATTCCAAGTGTGCCTTGAAGAGAGGAGAGGGACAGCTTTTTAAAGCAACAGCAAACACACACTGGTGTCAGGGCCTGCCCTCCCATCAGCAATGGCTCTCTGCTGACCTCATTTCTCAGCCCAGCCACATACACAGTGTCCTTTAGGTCAACCTGCCTGCTTGTTCTCTGGAAAAAGCAAGTTGTTGATAGGTACAAGAATTGCTTTCTTGTAGCCTTCAATAATCTGCCAGCTCACAGGAGAGGAGCAGAGAGGTGTAGAATAGGGAAGGCATGATGGAAACCAGGGCTTGGTAGTCTGCTCAGCAGCAAGGAATAAAAAGAAAGCCACACAAAAAGCAGGATGGCAGTCCATGGCAGAGCTCAGGTTTTTCTTGGGAATAAGTTGGGGGTTTTGCCCTAGTGTAAGTGGTGTGCCAGCTGCCCAGCTGCTGCATCTAAGTGGAAAGTGTAAAAGGTCTGGGCCCCTCAGCTCCAAAAGGACAGGGAGCTGCTGGAGAGAGTTCAGTGCAAGGCCACAAAGATGATGGAGTGGAGCATCTGCCTGCTGATGAAAGGCTGAAGGAGCTGGGGCTCTGGAGCTTAGAGGAGACTGAGGAGTGACCTCATTCATGTTTACAGATACATCAAGGATGGGTGTGAGTAGGATGGAACCAGACTGTGCTCAGTGGTGGCCAATGATACGATGAGGGGCAACAGATACAAGCTGGAACAGAAGAGATTCCAAAGAAACACAATGAGGAATTTCTTCCCTGTTCAGTGAGGGAGCACTGGCAGGGGCTGCCCAGATGGGCTGTGGAGTCTCTCCTTCTCTGGAAACATTCAAACCCAGCTGGATGAGTTCCTGTGTGACCTGACCTAGGTGGTGCTGCTCTGGCAGGGGTGTTGGACTAGATGATCTCTAAAGGTCCCTTCCAGCCCTAAAAATTCTGTGTGAAAGGGGTGCTTAACATGGAGTCAAGTCTCTGAAGAACTTTGTGTGCTTCATGCAGGAGAAGTAGGGTACAGGGATTGCCAAAGGCAGGAAGACACCACAGTCTTTCCTTTGGACTGTAGATATTGCCATTTCCCCACACAGTGTGTCAAGTTCCAATTTCTGTTAACCAATAGTTTTGAAAAGTAAAAAAATCCATGTCTCTGATGTTGTTTTCCAATGGTGAGACACACAGAGGTTTCGCTGCTGTCAGGAGTAATCACAATTACCTATCAGCTGTTGCCTTCTTTTGGAGGGATAAATGCAGAACATAAGACCTGCAGTTTATCAGGGATGTGTGTCCTGTCTGAACTGAGATGGGATGCTGAGATGTTTGCTACAATGCAGTCCCTCATGGGATTGGCTGTACTGAAAGAGGAATGATAAATTCCTGAGGAAAAGCAGTGTAACAAGGATTCAACTTCACCATCAGTGTTTGTGAAGTATAGCATGGTCACTGATTTCAAGCTGGGCTGTAGGGATTGCTGGGTGCAGGATGTGGTGCCCATACAGTTGGATATAAGTTGGACGCATGTAAGCCATCTACATCCAAGCCCATGCTACTAAACTGCCTGCTGCATCTTCTCTGCCTTTGGGTTGTAATGGTGTCTGACAAGGATTTCTCCTTCTGGAAGCCTCAGAGGAACTAAGCTTTTGCACATTCATGGAGAACATTTAGTGACACCACTACTGAGATCCTGGTGGAGTTGAAATAGCAAGTAAGAAACAGCCCTTAAGTAGCTGCCATTTTGCAGAGACCCCTTTTTGTGATTAATTTTAGAGAGAATCAATTTGTAAGTTGCAGTTCATTGAAACTGGCAATCCTGAGGAACAGTTGTGCTCTGAAAAATGACTGTGCACAAGAGACGTGCAGGTAGGCTCTATTCACAGCCTGAAGTTACAGGCAGGATAAGCAAATATTGCTGTTACTGCAGGGTATGTGTTGAGCCTCATTGCAGCTGGGAGGGTGGATTCCTTGCTTTTTCTTGCATGTTCAACAACAGGTTTAGCCAGTTCCAATCAGACTGAATGAAGCCCCCTGAATCTTTTGTTTAATAATTAGTCTATTTTGCAGATATCAGGGAGAAACCCAACCCAAACTGTCTCCTTGGAATCTCCAGATCCAGGCTAAACATGCAAGATGGATAGTTAGGGAAAGGATGTAGCTGTCAGCTGCATGCATGCACACATATATATATACATGTGTCCCCTGAGCCCACTACAGCAATAAGGCTCCAGCAACTGGAATTGATGGGCAGGGAGGCTTGGCCTCTAATTGCTTTTCAGCTGCTGCACACAAGAAACAGGAACCCTTGGAACATAATAAGCATAAGGCTGTAAAGGACAGTGCATGGCAGGTAAAACAGCTGGTGAGGAAGGCAGCAGCAGAGATGCATTCAGCATGGCTGAACTCTGCCTAACACTTGGAAACTGGAGAATGCAAATGACAGCTTTCACTGTGCCCGGGGAGCGTTTGGGGACTGGGAATTCAGCAGGCAGGCTGTCTTGTTTCTTGCCACTTGAGTGGTTTGGATGAAACATGAAGACACAGGCTTAACTCCACTGTGTGCCTTTCCAGCTGAAGAGGGGCTGTGAGATTGCTCTTGCTGTGGTCAGCAGGAGGGACGAGGAGAAGCTGGAAGTGAGAGGAGCTGGGTGAAGTGTTGGTTCCTGAACTCTATTAGATGCCACTGCAGTGGATTTAAAAGGTTCCTGATGGGTACTCTCAGGCATGGCTGTGTGTGCTGCTGGAAGGGAGATCATCTGCCAGGCAGATCATCTGAGCAGAACTTAAGCTTGTCCGTGACTCTGTGAAAAGAGGCACAGGGAAAGAGACACTGCAAGAGGCAATGTCTTCGGGAATGAGTGGCATGTCTGATCTGCAGTATCTGTCCTGGGTAGAATACACAGGGTAGTGTCAAATCTTGCAAGCAAATCACCTCTAGCTCAGTCCAGACCTTGGATGGAAGGTGGAAAAGAAAGGCCAGATGTTATTGGCACATGCCAAGGAGTCTTGAGGGGAGAACAGGACCACAGAAATTGAGTCAAAAAAGACAGTAATTTGAGTGCTGTGGCTTCTGCAGAGGGGTGGTAGGAAAGGAAGCATGTGCTGTAATCTGAAGTGGCTTAGGTGATTTATACAGGGCTTTTCGAGCACTTCTTTGCTCTTGCTCTTGGGTTGTTGAAAAGTTAAGTATGTTAAAAGTCCACTTATTGACTTCAGTATTCTCCCCAAATGTAAAGTAAATTCCTTGCTCTATGTACAGCCAAAGCAAGGAGCTGATAACATTTAGATATTCAGTGCAGCATGTCACACATGAGAAGGTCTGCCCAGTGAATATCTGCTCTCAGAGCTGTTCCTCAAAAGAAACCAAAACACCAAATAGCAAGCTATTGCTTCTGCATCCTATTGTACCTTTTCTCAAAAGGTAATTTAGAAGGTACTTTGAATACCTTGGAGTGCTAATGGTAGCTGATATCTGGAAGGCACGGGCGGGCTCAGGAAGCAGCCTGCCACTGTACTGTCAAGAATGCTGGGTTCATGACTGCTTAAACCAAGCCTGTTCTAGCTAGGAGCCATTGTACTGCATGTGCACTATCTTTGCAGCATGTTGTAATACCTACTGTAGCTTGTGATTGTCTATTTTATATCAAAATACTAAACAATAGCAGAAAATTAATACCCAACATACCTGGTCTTTACATCTTTTGCTCCCAAGCCATTCATGCTTAACTGAGACCTTATGAAAAATCCTAGAGCAGTATGAATGAGAAGTGCTCCTTAAATCAGAAAACCCATTTCAGCTGAACTAAGGGTGTAAGGGAGGAAATGTCAGTGTCAGGGATACTTTTCTGGAAAGGCGTTGCCCCAAATTCTCTCTGTTATGAGTCTCTTAACTGGCTCTACACTTGCTCTGCCATGAGAGCTGTACTTGAGTTGCTGAGGCCAGGTCCACAGGTGCTCCTCAGCTCTGCATGCCACAGTCACATACCAAAATGCACTGATGGGTGGGCCTAGACAGTACAGGGTGTGTATAAAAAGCCAAAGTGCTATGGGTTTTTATAGCCCACAGAACAAGGAGCATTGTGTTTGGAAATGAGCCAGCATGTAAAACTGAAACTGCCATGGAGCAGTGCTGTCTCTGGTGAGGGAGTAGCCACCAAGTTTTGCTTGTAGGAGGCTTTGCTACAGGGCACGGGATGGCTCTGGGGCTGAGGAAGGCAGCAGGCCCAACACAGGCACTTGGAAGACCAGCAAAATGCCCTTCCTTCTACTCCAGGCTCTCCACTCTTGGGCCATTGTTACCACCTTGGCCCCCCAAACACTGGCTCCAACTGGACCAGGCTACTTGCCATCCCCCCTTCATCTTCCTTCCTTCTCATGAACCGGTGATAGCAAAAGCAGACAAAGCCAAGAGTGTCAGCTGCTGCTTGTCAGGGGGAGATCAAACACAGCTGTGTCAGGGGAGATGAAACGCAGCCGTGCCACGGGAAGGTGGTGTGCCACGAGGACAGCCGGCTGCTCTCATCTCCCATGTGCTGTCAGCAGCCCAGCAGATAAGAGGACAGGGAGATGCACTGCAGAGAGCTGGCAGTTGTTTCAGGGAAGTTTGAAGCTCATCCAAATGATGCAGAAAAGCCACTATGGCTTGCAGCATCCACCCAGGGTGAGATGGGGAGAGCAGGAGGGTGGCTGGGGAAGGAAGCATGCTTTGGACAGGCTGGATTTGGCTCTGTGTGGTGGGTGATGGCCTCCTTTGATTCAGCAGCTCGGTGTTCTCTCTTGTTGAGCAACTGTAGCTGCTCAGCTCATCCATGTGATTTGGGCACAGCAGCATCCTTAGATCTACTGCTGTCCTTAAAGACAGCACTTAGTTCCCTGGTGTTTACAAAAGGGCTGCCTGTGGTGGTTTCCTTCCTGGCTCAGAGCAACATCTGCCATTCTGAATCAGTACAGATTCTGCATGGCAGAGATGTGCAGCTCCCAGCACCAGCCCGTCACCTTCCCCACATGCCTCTCTCTGTGACAGACTGTCCTGAATTGGAGGCACAATTTGAAGTGTATTACAGCCCCCTTCACACTCAGTTGAGGGACCTCAGTTTTGCTCTCAGCATCGCTGCTCACTGCCTTGCTCTGATATGCTGGAAGAAATTACTCCCCTGCCAGGGTCTGCTAGGGTTTGAAAGAGAGAAAGCAGAGGCCCTTGCTAGGGAGAGCTGGAGCTCCAAGTGAGCCAGCAGCTGCTGCACTGCTTATTCTGCTGCACATGGCTCTCATTGCCCCACCAGCATGCTGGAAGCAGCCGTGGCAGAAGCTCGACGATGGCCTGCCTGCCTGTATCCCCTCCCTTGGCGTGACCCTGCTTTGCTCACCCCCATTGCATGCTGCCTCTGAGCCTCCTGCCCTCAGCCCTGAGCGGAGCAGGTTGGCTCTGCTGCACAGAGAGGAGGCAGCCTCTCAGGCAAAGGGCTCTCCACAGGGCAAGAGAGGCTTCCCCTGCTGCTGCGTCATGTCAGGAGCCTGAGAGGTGACAGGGTGGGAGCCTGGGCCCCACTCTGCTGCAGGGCTTACACTTGGCACAAGGAACAACTTAGATAGTCAGCCCCCCAAGGGTACCTTATGATTCTCAGCAGAAAGAGAACTTCAAAAGAAATCCATCCAGATTTGCAACACTGGAAACACGGGGAAAGAAGGGTGCAGAAAGATGGCTGCTCCTGACTAGGACATGCTCTCTGTTTTCATCCTTTCCTGACAGATCTTCATGGTTACTTCCATTGCCTTGACTTGTTTGGTTTGCTGCAACAAGGGAGGCTGTGGATTTGGAAAGGTGATTTTAGTGCTTTTTGAAAGCTGGACTTCCTTAAGGTGCCTGGAGTCAGTCCTTCACATAACAAAACATTCTTGAACATTTCAATCAGATTATCTTAATAATGAAACTCCCTGGTAAGTAATGGCCAGAGCAGACAGGAAGATATCTAGACTAAGGGCTTTCCTTATGAGTCACCTGCCCTGACCTCAAGAGACATGATTAAGGGCTGCCATGATTTCAGGGCTGCTCAGCATCTGTTTCATAGCAGTAACTGTGTAGTGTCCTAAATCTGAGCAGTGCAAGTTTTCACAGACCCAGCTTCAGAGCCTGGAGCATGCTCTGGAATCAAGGGGGCAGCAGCCACTCCTTCACAGTGAAGCACATCCCTTCAACAGGGCACACAAGAAACTCTGGGCAAAGGAAAAAAACACAAGGTGGGTGTCTCTGTGCTCAAGTCTCGTCAGTGGTCTGGTCCCAGTGTGTGAATGTGAGCAGAGTTTGTCTGGGTCCAGCTATTGATCTCAGTTTGGCTGACACCAAACCAGATTTGCAGTGACTGAAAAACATGAGGAATAAGCACATGAGTTGAAAGGGCTGAGTGTTAGTCAGGCTCCAGGGGGAAAATACTAGTGACCAGTGGGAGATCTAAACACCAGATCCTGCTTAATTTACCAGCATAGAGGTTTGTGGTGTTGGAGAGGAACCAAGAGCAAAACACTGGCTTGGCTGCTGGGAAAGACAAGAGTTGTAAGCTCTTTGAAGGGCCTCCCACAATCTTACTGTCATCAGTTAGGATAAAGAGAAAATACAGCCTAGCTGACAGCAACCCTTTACTTTGCAGGAAACAAATAGTGATTGCAAGCAGGAATGACAGACAGCCCAGAACTGTGCTTTCTGGTTCTGAATAGAGCTGTTAAGCAGCATCCGAAGGGCTTGAGCAAAGGTGATTAAAAAAGATATTATCTCCCAACCCTAGCAGGCTACAAAAGGTGTGTTTTCTATGGCTAAATCCTGAAACAATTATGGCCTAGAGTGTAGTCAGATTATTTCTTATCTTTCTGATGGCCTGCTGGCAAAATCTCTTTTCTTAACTAACATGTATGTCTAATACTTCCAAGGAAAGATGGGTACTGCTGCTGCGTGTGTGGTAGTGGGGATGGAAATAAACATAGTAGGCATTGCTAAAACTGCATAGGCTTAGAATTAATGCCCCATTCCTCAGGGAAGTGGCATTTTCACTTCAGTCGTGGCAAGGCTTGTTGTGCCAGAGCACTGTGGGTTTGTGCCTGCTCCACTTTCCCCCTGTGCTCCCTCAGCACAGGCACATTTGACATTTGCATCTGAATTGCTGAACTCCTTTCTCCTGGGTTCTCCTGGGCACTGCAGCAGCCTGTGGTGGTGTGTGTTGGCACAGAAGTGGGTTGTGTGTGGATGGGTGGCTGTGCCAACACCCAGCCCAACGCAGGAGCAGGTTTTTTTGAACGTGCTGGTTCAGGGAACATGGTGGGAATCTTTTCTGCTCTTGATCCTTGACCATCTTTGCCAGCTGTTTTGCTGTGCACATCTAAGATGGACACAGTGCCAAAGGCTTTTAGCAGTATAACACCTCTGACCTGAGAAAGGTGGTGGTCTGCAGTTCAGGTGCCAGCAGCAGCAGTACACTACAGGGGCTTCCCTAAGCCTGCCTAAGGCTGAGGGTACACAGCACTGCTGAGCTTTAGGTCTCCAGCTCCCAGGGAGAGCAGTGGTGCCTTTGCTTCCATGTTGTTGTAAAGAAAAGGGCAATTTAGTATCATAAACACTTGATTGTAAGTAAGCCTCAGTGCAACACACACTTTGTACTAAGGCTGCTCTGTTAAATGTTTCTTGTTTCTCAGACACTGAGAGCTTTCCTATTGGAAGCTGGTTTGTTTCCTTCTGAAAAGAAACACCTCAGGGATGCTAAATCTGCCTTGCAGAGACAATGAATCCATGGTACTGCAGCTGATGGGGTTTATTTCTTCCTACTAAGCAAGCAACCTCAACACTGCTTCAGGTATTTAAGATTCCTGGTGTGTCTTTGCCAAGCTGCTTATCTATGAGATGAGGAAAAAGGACAGGTGATGGCAAAGAAGTGGTGTCAGAGGAAGAGATGTGAGAGAAGAACAGACTGCTGAGAAGAGGAAAGGCTGTTCTGAATGGCACAGGCCACTGTAACAACAGACTTTTCCCAGCAGTAATAAGTCTCAGGAATTAACTGGTAGATGGTAAAGCTACAAGGGACTGGGATCTTCTGGAGTACCCTCTTGCATAACCCATACCATATGTATTAATTCCTTTAATTAATGGTCAGCTGTGCATGGAGAAGACTCCTGCCTGAAAGGGAGCTCTGACCTGCTGCTGGGAGCAGACCAAAGGGCTGCTTGGAGAAGCTAGGAAAGCATATGGAAAGAGGAGCCAGAGTTGTGTTGGGTGCTGGGTCACAGAGATCCAGCACCTTGCCTGCTGCTTCCTGAGACATTGGAGTTTTAGGGAAAATGTATCTACATTTCTTTTCCACTCTTCATTTGGTCAGATGAAAACATGAGCACAGTAGAGAGTTTCCAAAGGCAACAAGAGATCCATCAGAGTTGGAATAATGGTGTGGGTTTGTGGGGTTTTGGGGGAGTTGTTTTTGTTGAAGGATCCAGGGAAGGAAGAGGGAAAGAGAAGGATATTCCAACTGACAACAGTCCTGAACAGTGCAGTACTTGTGCTGCATTGCAGGCTGCTCCATTTGTCTTTTCTGAATACAAATCAGCAATGAAAGTGGAATTTGCTAGGAATTAAAGTCAATAATACAAGCAAGGGATACACTGAAAATTGCCTGTTAGAGCGTGATAAGGCTTTGAGATTGTTCTTGTGGCCTGAAACTGTTTTACTGGTTTTGTTTTCATGCAAGATCTGGATAGCTTGCAACAGCCTCAAGAAAGATACACTGAAGTTGTTCTTGTGACCATTGCATCCCTTTCTTGAAATATCATGTTCCAGAATAGAGAAAACCCAAGCCTTAATGTCCATGTAGAAGTTCACATCTTCTAGCAGGCAAAAGCATGGAATCAGAATACTTCCAGGACTTGTGAAAGAAGCTTGTATTTGCCACTGTCTTTAGTTCCAGTGTCTAAAGGGTCATGGCTAGGAATGAGTTGGCTGTTTGGCATAGAGTATACAGAGTCCCTGTATACTGTTGGTTCAAGGCAGTGATGTTTATAAAGCATGAACCTGCAGCATACTTCATCTCTGAAAAGTGGCACTTTATTCAAGCTCCTGACATCAGGCCAATTGCTGCAGAGTGGTTGTGATTAAGGTAACTGAGCAAAAGGCTTTGCCTGTGTTTGGACAAACATCTCTGTTGCTCAGAAGAGGGTCAATGGATATGAAAGCTCTTCCCAGTTTGGCTGGTTGTTAAACACACAGGTGGATTACAAGAGTTGAAAGCATTGGGGTTCCAGTCCCTCTGCTTTTGAAGTCAGTAGGAGTTTTGCCATCAACTTCAGTGGGAGAGGCTGCAGGCTTCAAATGAGCAGTGACCTAAAGTTAACAACAAGTGCTTTGTATCACGTTGAAAAAGAGCTGGATTTCTAACAGCAGCTCCTCTGCAAGGAGATCTGATCCATTCCCATTTGTTCCTCTTGCCAGATGCTGCCTCAGAAGCCAGTAGTTCAGTGCCTCTGCTGGCATGACTGCTGAGCAGTGAAATCACTGATCAAAGTGCAGGTTTTGGTATTGGTGCACCCTAATAAATATCTTAGTAAGGCAAATGCAGAAGTCTGTAAGCACAGAGAGGAGCCAGTTGTCAGTGCAAGGTCATGCTGGGATGGAAGCATTGGATATTTCCTCCCCGTGCCCTGTAACTGAGGTGAGTGTAACGTGGTGCAAGGGAAGTGGGGACTTGTATTTGGGGAAATCAAAGATTTTTGCCTCACAGGAGCTGTGGAGTTTTCAGCATGGCTGCTCCACTGCCACTCCAGCACTGCTTGCTTACTCTGAACCGGTGTAGGGAACCACAGGATAGGAGTGAAAGAGGTTGAAGAGGAGGAAGAGGGAGGAGCTGCATCAGTGGGAAGAGTTTGGGAGGGAGCAAGAAGAGATGACAGTTGAGCTGCCACTCTGCCCCATGGTCTTCTCCTTCCTGCAGTAATGTAGTATGGGCCAGGACTGATGAGCTGTATGTGTGCAAGAACATGTACAATCTACTGATTACAGGAGATGGTCACATATCTTTTGTAAATGTAGCAGAGAAGTCTCACAGTCCAATTCCAGAGCCAGCACTGAAAGACAGGGACTTGTTTTATTAAAAGCTTAAAGGGTTCTGTATGCCAGGGGAGTGAGGGTGATCTGGAGTGCTGAGGGAGCCATTTGTACTCTGAAAGAAAGGAGTATTTCATGGCAAGGGAGAGAGGTGTCTGCTGCCACCTCCCTGCTCAAGTGAGGCTGAGTGATGGGCATGGGAAATCCCAGGGGTCTGTCAGCAGGAATAGGACAAGTATACTCTGCTGATGGTTGGAATTTGAACTACATCAAAAAGACAGGTGTGAAGTGTATTAATTAAGGGCTTTTCAGCTGTCACAGAGAATGAGGATGCAATTAAAGTGCAGATCTTGTTGCACCCTCTTATTTCTAATTCTGGGTAAGTGTAGTTGGCTGTCACTCTCACATCCTGATGGATGTGTTATCCTGCTTCCCTGATGAAGTGCAAGAAGCTTACCTTCAGTCTATACCATTGCCTGATACTTCAGCCAGGGAGGCAGTCAGGCCATAACATCTTAGGAAATGGAGGATGAAAAAGTCCTCTGGGACCATGTGGTCTTGGCAGATACAGCAGATGAGGGTCGCTCAGTAGCGCACATTTAGAGCTGTTTCTGAGCATCCCCAGTGACAATTCCCATGAGCTTCCCACTTGGGTTTTCTACAGTGCAGGTTCCCTGAGACTCGCTGTGACTGGCATTCAGGCTGTGTGAGCACAGATGGGAGGAGAGGAGCAGTCCCTCAGCAGTACCCTGGGGAAGCCTGAAGGCTGGAACATGACGTGCGTATAAACTCTGAAACCGAGGGAGTTGTGCAGTGTTTACTTCCATAGGTGCTTGGAGGAGCAAATCCGTTCCAGTTCCCTCCAGCCTTTGCTTCTCTGTGGGTACCTGGGTTTATGTCAGTAGCTCAGAAAAAGAAAAGCCAAGAGATAGGCAGGGCCAGGGGAAAGAATGCTGCAAGGCATTGTTGAAATCATGTTGATTGTGGTGGAGGTCATGGGATCATTTACTTACTGGTCAGACTGGGATTAAGTTTTTCCTAAGATCTTGCAAAAGGAGAAAGTGCTTTTGGATTCCATTCATGACATGGTGAACGTGTGGAGGTAGTATATTGTATCTCTAAGAGTGAATCTGGAAGTGGAGTTGACTTGTGGACTTGATAAAACTACTTTGTGAATCTTGGGCTCGATCCTTTCTTTCTTGCTAAGATAAGAAAGGAGTAACAGTGTCATTGTGATGCACAAAGAATATGATTGTTCAAGAGCAAAAGCATCTCCATGAGCTCAAAAGGATTTCCCCATGTGGCCTGGGAATCCTGTGTTTAGACCTAGTGAAATACCTGGGACCTGATGTATGAGATGCACTTTGAAGCACTGCAGGTTTTCCCGAATGACAATAACAGACCTACTTGGACACACAGTATCTGGAGAACTCAGTCCAGGTTTTAAAAGGTGGCTGCAGGAGACTGAATGCTTACATTGAGGGGAAAAGAGGTGAAGAAGAAAACTGTGCAGTTTGCATTCAAACTGAAACTGCCACTTCTTAGCAAGTGAAAAAGACCCAGTAACCAAACTGTCACGGACGGCCCTTTTTCAAGTGTAATTTCCTGCAGAGCTTTTCCTTCACCCATCCTTATGCACTTAGCTGAGTGCTTAATGAATGACAGTTGCTCTAAGATATTCCCTAATCATAACCATGTAATTTGTGGAGACTGGTCCAGCATCGTTATCATCTCTTAGCCTCTGAACATGTTCTGTCAGGTTTATAATGATTGCAGTGGGAAAGCATGATCCAGCTCTCTGAAGCCAAGATCCTGACAACGTTCATGTAAGCGATTGAAGGTACATGACTTATCTCATGGAGTTAATTTTCCTCTTTAATTTCTACCTGGAAAAGCAGATTCAAGTAGTATCTCTAGGAATTGTGCTTTGTAGTGTTCTTGAGACACAGCAGGTGTTCAGATCCTCACTGCAACCGTGGTTGCTGCAATTTGTAGCAGTGATAAGTCCTTTCAGTTTAAAAGGAGGATCTTAGTAGTATGGTTTTCACAAATCACAGCAGTCAGGGTAGGTGGTGTATCTGTTTTCCTCCCAAGCAGAAGAGATGGTGTTGCTGTCCTGGTCCTCTGAAGAGTGCATTGGGTTTGCATTGGAGCTTGGTGGCAGATGCCCTTGGGAATGCTGCGTAATACCTCACATGTGCTCTTGTCTCTGTCACCTCTGTCTGAGAAGAAGCTCATTAGTGCTGGGCTGGGGAGCTCCAAAGAAGGTGTGAACACTGCAAGGTGTTAGAAACTCAGAGGTGGTTCTGTTTCACATATGCCAACATCAAGATCCAGGAATAGAGGGTTTGAAGCATGGTGGTGTTACATGGTGGCATCTGCTTCATTAGAAAATCACATTGCCTGGGTAAACTAGTCTGTTCTTTAAAAAGCTGTGCACCAAAGGTTTTGGTGTGAACACTCAGAACATTCATGGTGATCCACTTCCAGACTGAGGCTTATAAGTCTCTTTTTCATGGTGGGTAACTCTTCTACCACTCTGAGCTGAAAGCAGCATGTGAAGCAGTTACCTGCTGATGTGGGCTGCTTGTGGCATACAGTGACAACCAGGCATTGTGCCCAGAGACTGCTGTACTCTGCAGGTGTCTGGTGTATATGTGTGATAGTAAATCTCATTCATATGTGAGGATGCTGAATCTCTAGGATGCTTCAGCCAGAAAAAGTAAATGCGTTCTTATGAATGCAAACATCAGTCAGTTTCTCTTTGAGTAGTTGAAAAGATTGTGAAAGGATTTGTTTTAATATTGTCTGGGATAAAATGTCCTGTTGAGATGTTTCTCCTGTCCCTTCCACGTACGTGCTGAAACGTGGATCCTAATGGAAGAGCCAAGCAAAGACAGAGGAAGCAGCTGGGTGAACATAAGGTTTAGGGGCAAGTCCAGCAGCAAGTAATCTCTAGTAATCTCTGGAAAATGTTATTTGAAAAGAAGAAAGATGATGAGAAATTCAACAGCTCTGTCCCATGAAATGTAAAGCCATCTTCAGCCCTAGATGAGTCTGCAGGGTTGGCTGTGACTGTAAGGGCCCCTTAAAGCATAACAATTAACACCACAGATAGTAACACTTATGAATACATCCAAAGGAAAGTTGAGTTGTCCTTGTTGTGGGAATCACAGCTTCCATTTTTTAAGACTTCTGTATTTGAAAATCCCCTCTAAATTGGTATTTTTTTTCCCATTAACTATGCAGAGCCGTGCACTGAGACCAAACATCAAAGAGCATGCAGAAGGTTCTTTAGCTGCTTTTATGAGTGCTGCTACAGCCTCAGAAGTGAGAAGGGTTTTGGGGGGGGAAGTAATCTTTAAATGTTTTAAAAATAATAATCCCTGCTGTAAAATGTCTACTGCTAAATTTCCTCACAGACTAATTCCTTGCAGCTGAGCTGCAAACCTCTATGAAAGTAGGGGTTTGCAGTGGAAACACTGACTAACTATAGCTATGCAGTCCCATGAATAATGACACTGTAATTGTGCCTTATGATTTACCAAGACCTGGTTTCTGGATAGCTCATGAGCTGTTGCTGGTTTTGAGAGCAAGGGCTGGTTTTTTTTTTTTTTCTTGACTGTGGTTTGCTTCCTTTTGTTGGTATTCTGTTGGCACATAGTTTTTGAAATGCTTTTCTCTGAAGGGAGCTGGGCAGACAGCTATGATTAAGTATGAAATGATTGGGTGAGCTGTTTGTCAAAGTTATAAATAGGGTACCACACAAACCCAACACTAATCTTGCTGAAAGACAGATACTGGCAACATTTCTTAGTCATCTGTTCCTGAGGCTCAGGGGAGAACAGCTACACTTCCATTAAGTTTTCAAACAGAAGTTACCTAAAATAAGTTTCTCTGGTAAAATTTTGGGCATATGCACTAAGAGCCACAGTGAGATCTAGGAAGGCGTTGGAGTTTTAGATGTTCATCACAGTTAAAACCTGGTCCTCTGGGTCACCCTTCTGTGTGAGGGTGAAAGGTGATGGTTTGACTCTTGTGGAAGCAGAAGTCTGTTGATGAAAGGGTTGTGGCAGGACCTGACTGATGCCTCGACTTGTCATAGCCCTGGATTAATTTAAGAGTAGAGGAGGAGCTCCTTCTGCATATCCATTACATCTGTGGATTTACAGGCAAGTTTCTGTAATGTGCTCTTGGAAGGCCAGATGGAGGCATTAAAAGAAGAGCAATGGCACAGGTGTTACCTACTTGCTTCTGCAACCAGAAGTGAAAGGCAGCATCCTGAATTCCTTCTGCTGCAGATTTCTCTCACACAGTGGTCAAAGGCTTCTGCAGACTCCAGCCTCGATACTGGTACTTGTCCATCCAAGTTCTGCATCAGCTGCATCCGTTTTGCCAGACTGGAAGTCTGCAATTTCCCATTCCCACAAGATGAGCCCATACTTGCCATTTGCTTTCATGGTGGCTCAAATTGTAGGAAAGGGCTCCGCTGTTGTTCAGTACTTTTGCTGCCGTCCAAGACATTCATGAGACAAATAAAGCCAGCCTGAAGGAGAACCAAGAATTTCTGGGGCTGACAGAAGCTTCAAATTACAAAGTAAAAAAGCCCATAGCAACTGGAGCTTGCCCCTCTAATCCTGCAGCTTCCCACATCCCTGCAAACACGGACAGCACAGTTTTAGAGGAGCTCTCAGCGCTGCTCATTGATGGCACAAGCAACAGCTCTGCATAGGTAAAGGCTCTTCCATTTTTGCAAAGCTAAAAAAATAAAGGATGATCTTGAATTTGTGGGGACCATAAAAGTCATTATGTGCATCTTCTTAATGCTGAGAAGTGTACACACAGTTATGGAATTTCAGGTTAATGAGTGTCATTAAACCTGACTGCTTAAAGTTCAGGCACAGGCCTTTTGGTTCTGCAAACTCTGAGAGATTCAGATCCAAGAACTTTGTTTGTTTAATAACTATTTAAAGACATGAGGTTTTTTTTTTTTTTGCAAGCTCAGGAGTCATTTTCCTTCTTACCAGCAGACAGAGTGGTTGAGGCTTTTTTAGTTTGTTTATTTTCCCTTGGGAGAGTTTTGTTGCTAGAAGGCAAGATCCTTCTTGCACACATCCTCCTGCAGGAAGGGAAGGAGCCACCCCTGCAGTCCCTGGTGCTACTTGGCAGGAGGAGAGGTAGCAGGATGTGGCCCTTCCTTGGGAGAGTGAGCCCCAGCAGTGTGGCTCAGCCAGGTGAGCAGCTGTGTGCCCAGCCTCCTCCTCTGGAGTGGTACCTCCTGTGAGGATGCCAGAAGGATAAGAAAGAGGTGCCTTGCAGGAGCCCACTGTTAGGCATGTGTCTGAAACCCAGAAAGGTGAATGTCATGGTTTTCACATCAGCTTTGCTGGGGTTAGGGGGAAATGCTCTCCGAACGTTAACTTGTCCAGGTTTAATCCAGGTTTACTCTTAACACCGAAATGATAGGGACTTGTCACAAGCACTCCTAATTCTTGAGCAACAGTCTTCCAAGCTTGCTGAAGCTCATTAGTCTCTTTACTTCAAAACAGCCCGAAGTGCAGTATCACCATTTTCCTCGTAGGGTCTCAGCAGAGGGACTGGAAAAGCCTTTTGGTTTGGACCAAACCCTTCCCCAAGTTCTTCTCATGGATTTATATGAATTATTGCCCAAACCCTTTCTATTCATTTAAATGGAGAAGAAACCAAAAACTTTCACTTCTTAAACCTCTTTTGGGAACTGCATCTTGAATCCTCAGTTTACTACCGAGATGCCTTTTCCAGTGTGACCTCTCTGGCAGCCAACTGCAGGGGCATGGGGAGGAGCTGAAAGTTTCTCCAGTAGATATTTTTCTTAGAAGAAATCAGAAAAGAAAGAAAGAAAGAAAAACACCCTTATGCTTAATGAATTATTTTGCCTCTTATGTAATAACATATTTATGTTGTTACGAAGCCTCCAGTGAAGCTGCATCTGATAAGAGTGATAGGTTTCCAGTTTGATCTTATTTTAGATTGCAGCAAACTGAGGATAAAAAGACTCTTTGTTCCAAGAAGAAGAAAAGGAAAGGGGGGAAAAAAAGAAGAGAGAATCAAAACATCTGGTGAGAAGCTGAGGGGCTCAGGACAACTCTGAAAGAGGCTGATGGTGATGGATTACAACACACAACTTCAATAGGTTCCCACAAGTGTTATGTGAAGGGACAAGATAATTCTTCCCTTGTCTAAGATTCTTGAAGAGTTTTCTGTTTTTCAGAGAAGAGAGGAAAGAGTGTTAACAGTCAGCTCCCTGGGGCTTTCTCCACGGTCCTTGCAAACTGGTTGAGTCTGAACTGAAGGAAGGCTTCTTCCAAGATTGATTTACTAGGAGACAGCTAATTGTAGACTGTGTCCTGGCTCTCCTTTGAAGCCTTTCCTAATGGATGATCTTTCCTAGAGCAGAGACCTGCTCAAGAGCTCTCCAATGATGGGTCCAGTGCCCAGAGGAGGATCTGAGCAGTGTTGAGTTTCAGTGTGTTCAGTCAGTCTGCTAGACAGAGGTCCTTCACTGCATGTGGTACATGTGGATTTGGCTCTCTCAGTTATGGAATTCTCATTCTTTTATTCCTCCCTCAAACCACTGAAAAAGATATTTTCTGCTGCAAATTATAAAGCATTTCCTACGCTGTCCTTAAACACACACTTGGATCATTGCACCCTGTGCTGATTCCTGCTGCGTGTGCACATCTTGGAGTCAGAGGCAGCATCAGGCCCGTGTAGCTGAGTGTAGATTCAGGTCCTGAGTGAGAAACTGGGGGAGCAGAGTGGTGGAAAGGGGTGTTTTGTTTCATTCAGAAGGACCCTCCCAAAACCCAAAGGAGCAGTGTGTGGGTGAAGTGCTTCCATGCAGAGCTTTTCAGTAAGAACCAAGTCAGCATTTGTGACATTTTCTCTGTTCCCTTCCTTTGGGCAGTGTGCCACTGTAACACACACAGATGACATTAGGATTTTCAGACTGGCATTTCTGAAGTCACTCTTATCTACCCTGCACTTAATATTTTTCCAGGACACAGATGATTCTCTCTCCTCTCCTCTGTTAATTAACTTTTTTTTTGCCCATGTTTGCCTGCCTTATAAATTCCTCTGACATCAGGGTCTAGGATTAAACAAATTGATACCACACTTGCAGTGTGTGAGCGTGACACTGAGCTGACAGCTCTCAGAGCCTGAGGTATTTTGACACACGAACAGAGCAAATAGAGAGGAAATTCCCATTCAGCCTCCTCTGCACTCTCTCACCTGGCTCCCTGGGAGCCAGGCTCCTGACTCGACTGGCCTGTGTTGGTAGGGAACAGGACAGTCCCAAAGCTCTCCCAGCCATCAGTGCTTTTCTGCTCTGAGGATGCCAGTTGTGGTATTGCTCAGGAATACCTGTACCTGTTCACTGTGTCAGGGTTTCACTGTCAGGTGATTACAGAACAGTGCCAGCCTGGTAGGGAGCCAACTCCCCAGAGCAGCCAGATTAAGTTGTCTTATTTGGTTAACAGTGTTTTGATAGTTTTATTAAATCCTGGTAGGAGTAGAAAGGTAAAGAGCAAATCTTATGGATTATCTGCTCTCGGTTGTTCGTTTCTGTTGGTGTCATCCTGGTGTGAATGATGAGCTGTGGGAACAAGCAGTTCATGTTTTGCTATTGTCTCAGCTTAAGCTTGTGCATTGCTTTAACAGAATAAGCATATTCTCTAGCTATTCTTTTCCCCCCAGTTTGCTGTATTTATCACTGATGTGAAGCATAAGGCTTGTTTTCTTTATCTGGAACAAAACATTAGTTCATCTCAGATAGCACGATCTATTTGATCAGCCGTCAGATGGTCAGGCATTACAAAAGCTGCTGACATGCGACAAATTCAGACCTGTGGCATGCAGCTTGAAAAGACTTCATGTCCTTGTTATCAGTCCCTTGAGGTACTCAGCTACTCCCCTCAGCAGTGCCAAAGAGAAATAGGAGCTGGTTGTGCTACAGCCAAATCCCTCTCACCATCCTGAGGCCAGGAGGCAGCAGGGATGCAGCAGGTGAGATGGCACCTGCCTCTTCCCCTCGATGTGTGAGCTGTGATACTGCTCTGTGGTGGCCTTGGGCTGGCTGAAGTGAGCCCGAGTCTTGCTACCTAGCATGCCCTGAGGTCCATGAGGAGTTCCTGCAAGGTTCTGGTGAATCAGACAGCTTTGCTCTGGCTGTTCTCTCCCTGTTGCCGCATTAGCTCCCCATTTGGCACACCAAATCTGTGGCATGGCTGGTTCCCAACTAACACTCTGCCACCTTGAGAATGCTCCTTGGTATGAAAGTGCAAGAAACAAAACCTCATGGCTTCACATGAACACAGCCCTTCCTCATGACTGTATTCCACCCCTGAGTTCCTGGCCAGCCAGTAGCCCTTCCCCACCACGTGTATCCTCGACCCACGGTATCGGTATCGCGAAGACTGGGAAGAACATGTCTTAGTGTGTTTTGATCAAGGTGTGAAGGTTTTGCCTTACAGTGCTTAGTATTCAGGCCTGCTGTGACTCACCTGACACTCAGTGCAAACTGAAGCCAGAATAGATGATACTCAAGACATGATCAGAAAATAGGAGATACCGTATTTTGCCAACAGCAGATCAAAGAAACATGCTGCAGGGCTCGTGGCTAACACCTGCCTTTGTAATATGGGAAGAATCCTGATTTGCACTCTTCTTAGGAAAAGAGCAGCCTGCTAGCCAGCTCAGTTCCATGTTAGCAGCTACTGCAAGAGAACAGCTGTAGGCCTGGACACTTCACACAAATATTTATGGGACGTAGGTGTTGGGAAGCGGCTTGTCAGCTGATGCAGCTCACTGCATCTCGCATGAAAAGAGTATGAAGAGTTCTTCCTAGGGCACTCAGCCAGGAATGTCTCCTAGTCCAAATGTTTTCTGGGTACCCTTATTTCTTCTAGGAGGTAACACGACTGGGTTTCAAGGTAGCATTGGGGTACTAATGCTAGAGGCTGTGCTGTCAGTTACTTCAGAGCACGTGCTAAATCATTTTCCCTTTAAAGAAATGTATTTCAAGAGGGATGGGGACAGCAACACCTGAAGCTGAAAGAGCTTGGGAGGCATAAAGAAAGGGGTTTATTTTCATTGTACTACCTCTTTACAAGGTATTTTTAACATCTGTACCACCTCCAGGCTCATTTTGCATCAGCTGCAGGTACTCTGACATGGTTGGAAAAACAAGAAGAGGAAGAGAAGGCACCATAGTGTGAATTACACTGCTCTGTCCTCAGTTCCTGAATGTGATGCACGTTAGCCTGGGTGACATTTAGGTGTGAAGAGGGAGAGGCCAGCAGATAGTAGTGCCTCCCAGGGGCTATAGGAAGAGGACTGGAGCTCCTTGGCTGCCAGGTGCTCTCATGCTCACTGGCTGTACTGGGCTGGCAGCTGTGTACTGGCATCCCTGCTGTGCCTCTCTGCGCTGTGGGGCTTCAGCGAGCCTGATTGCCTGAGACACATCCACCTAGAGTTTGGGCTCCAGGTGTCCTGGCATGGTGGGGCTGGACTGAGGCAGCCAGGAACCAATTTTGCTCTAGCAACACAAGATGAGTTTTTGGAGCAGTTTGGAGAGTGAGTAGGAGGAGGGTTACAAATATGAAGGAACAGTCATGACAGATTTATCACAGCCTGAAATAAATTAACCTCTGGGAGGAATGATTTTGTAATAATTTGCATTTAGATACTCTGACACATACAAATAACCCCAGACCTTCTGCAAACATTGTAATGAATTCAATATCTAACATCCTGTGAGAAGGATAGAAATAGCACTATTTATACACAGTTAAAGGAGCCAAGGACTCTTCTCTCAGTATTGCATTTTACACCCCTGGGACTGCCCTTCTCTCTTATTTTCAAGGCTACAGACTCTCGTGGTGGGATGAACAGGCTAAGAGACCTGAATCTGTTTAGCCTGGAGAAGAAAAGACTGAGAGGAAGCCTTACCAATGCTTTTAAATACATGGAGCGTGGATGTCAAGAGGATGGGAACAGTCTTTTTCCTGCAGTGCCCAGTGAGGATGAGGGGTAACGGGCACAAGCTGAAACACAGCAAGTTCCACTTGAACTTCAGGAGAAACTTCTTTGCTGTGAGGCTGATGCAGCCCTGGCCCAGGCTGCCCAGAGAGGTACTTCAGAACTTCCTTCACTGGAAGCTTTCAAAACCAGCCTGGACACGTTCCTGTGCCCCCTGTTCAAGGAGAACCTGCTTTAGCAAGGGGTTGGGCTGGAGGAGCTCTAGGAGTCCCAGTCCCTACCATCCTGTGATTGTGAAATGCAGCAGCAGTGAACAGCTAGAGAGCATTTCTGAACTCAGGTGAGGTCCTGGCACCTCGAGGTGTTACACCATGGTACACAGCAGCTGCCAGCACAGCCTGTGGTTAGAAGGGCCCATGGCCGAGTGCAGCCTTCATGGGCCAAGACAATGAGGCTGCGAGAACATGGAGGGGGAAATTGGGAGCTGAGCCCTGTCTCAGCTCATGTCAGTGGTGGCTGCAGGCAGGGCTGTTCCCCCTATGGGGACTCTCCTACAAAGCAGCCTGGCTCCATCCCCAAAGAATAAGTGGTTAAGTGATGTCATATTCAGTATTCTAAAATTCAGTAGTGGATTTGATAGCCAAAGCGATCTGCTAACCCAGACAGCTGAGAGGGTATTTGAAGGACAATCCAAGCCTGTAGCCAGGCAGTGTGATATTTTATTGTCGTCAACCTATTCCTTTCCACTCCAGGGCAGTTAATCTTGAATGAGATATTTGTTTGATGCTGTTTTCGTGCATGTTTTGCTCTCTCTTCATTTCCAAGAGACCATGAAGTTAGTGGGTTACATCTCACATTGACTTCAGCAGCTTTTGCAGAAGATATGGGTCTTCCAGGGAGACCCAGACTGAATCACACAGACTAAATTTTGGCTGCTGAAGGCTTGGGCAAGTCGATAGTGTTGTCAAGGGAAGCTGAGCATCTCAAAGTGCATCTTCTCTTACTTACAAATGTGTCTTAAATCCAGAATGCTTAGGGCAGCACGGAGCTGGTATTAGCTGAGCCCTCTAATATATCCTGGGTGCCTCCATGCTCCACTGCCAGACCTGTTCTGCTAGGGGGTTGTAAGTCAAGGGCTGGGGAGAGATGGCTAGGTTTCAGTTACAGATTCGTATGCCATAGTGTAATTCTCTTTGGGCCTGACTCAGCGTTGGCCTGCGGCACTGGGAGTGCATCTGTTATCTTCAAGGAGATTTGGAGCAGCTCTCTGTTTGCTGCCAGTTTGGCTTCTGCTCTGCTCACTTGCTTTCTGTAAAGCACTTTTAGGGGGCCAGGAGCATGTGCTCTCAAGCGAGTGGTTAGCAACGTGTCAGCTGTATACAGGGGGAAATTTCTCTGACGCAGCAGTGGAGAGGAGAGGAGAGCACACACTGTATCTTGCAGATTTACTCCTCATAAAACACCTCTTGCTCTCCGTAGATATCTACAGATAATATCCTGCCAAGTGAAACTGGAGATATATATAGTGCAGCTTCAGCAGTGACATGATGGCAAGCTAGCAAACAAATGAACTTTGAAATACAATGGAGGGGGGGAGGAAATATGGTCTTGAGTCAATAAAAAAAAAGGTTAAATAATAATAGTGAATGTTTCCAGGGTGAGTCAGGTTAAAAAGCAAAGAAAGCAAAGCGTTTTCATAGAGCTGCAAGACTGTTTTGTGTGCAGTGAGTCTGAGTTACAAAGGCATAATGATAAAAAGTTTGCTTCCCACTGAGATGAAGTGCTGTGGTGCTGAGCACCATACAAATACCTGCAGAAAGCTAAGATAAATGTTGCTGCTAAAAGAATTGAAACTGCTCTGAGTTCCAGCATTTAAAAACAACACTCCCTCTTCAAATCACAAAGTTGTGTGAAATTAAGCAGTTTTAGCCAGGGGTGTGACTTTTCCCCTGCTTTCTGTCTCTTTTTTTTTGCCTCCATCGCTGTCTTCTGTGTTCCATGGTGCCGGCTGGCTGGAGGTTATTTGAAGCTCTGCTAGCACAGCAAGGTGTTGGACTGATGCCATCGTGCTGAAACACGCTCTCTGCTTTGCCTGGGGTGGGAGCGTGGAGGGCTTTGTCTGGTCATGTCACATTTTAATTAGCACACCTCACACTTCTGCTGCTCCTCGTTGCTGCTCAGGGAGCTCAGTCAGGCATGGTGCCGGGCTCCTCCTCCCTGTCCATCTTCCTCCTAGGGGCAGGCCCTGCTCTTCCCCAGAGACAGTCGCCATGCTTTCTCCCTGGTTTTTTTTTTGTTTCTAAAGCTTGTGTGGGGGGACCCACCTAACCAGCAGCTTTGATGAACATGTAGTTGTCTTCTTGCTGGGATGACCACGTTGGCTCTCCCTAGTCTTAGGCAGCTGTCCTGCCCGAATCCTGCCTGAGGGGGTGGGAGGCCATCGCGCAGCCAGGCCCTGCTTACTGGCAGCAGATCAGGAGATGGGGGTTCCCCAGGTGGTCAGTTCCTACTGCTTTATCTTGGTTTAACAAAACAAGAGATTTGTGAATGGTTGGTCCTGGCTGAACCTACAGGCTCTGGTGGGTAGACACACAGAGAAATGGCGGGAGCACTAGCGCTTTTGGGCCTTATGCAGTGTAAGGCATCACAGCACCAGGAGCTCATCTCTGCAAAGCTTACCAGCGACTGTGCTAAAGTCAGTCTTCGAGATCCTTTGGGATTCATTTCCTTGTTTATAGGCCTTTCAGAGAGACTGGGCACTGAAAAGGCCTCACTTTGTCCTGAGGGCACCAAGGGCAGCTGGAAGGATGCATTCCACAGTAAAACAGCTGCCAGCAGAACTTCAGTCCTCATCAAGTGCTCTGTGGCAGCAGAAATCAGCCAGAAGAGGCTGGACAAGAGGAAAGTTCTTAATTTGCCGTGACAGGAAACAAAGCTGTGTCTTGTCAAAAAATTATAGTTCCCTTTTTCTGCCTGTCTATCACATGTCAGTAATCATCATAATGACTTTCTTAGACAAATGCAGCTTTACAGAAATGAGCTCAGGGAATGAATTGCAGCAATCTAGTTTGTGAAGAAAGGAAAGACTTAAGCAGGCACTATAACTTGAATTTAATTTTATATGGCAAATATTAGGCCACGTTGTGTTTATATCTGACTCTTAGTTTTCATATTGAAACAGGTTGCTGCTTTTCCTGTTGCTCTGATAATGTGATGCAGTGGTGTGTGGGTACTTGTGGGGACCAGGATGGGGGTCTCATGGGAGGCGGGAGCCCATAGGACATGCCTTCCTACCAGCTGCTTGTCTCAGCCAGGAGCACAACGCAAGCTTGATGGTGGGAGTTCTTATCCTAGGAGAGCTGGCAAGTAGCAGTTACTATCACATAGGCAGGATGGTTGCTCTGTCGATGAAAGTGCCTGTGATAACCTGTTTTCCAAGGGCAGGCTCATTCCAGCACCTCGCAGAGATTACTGCAGAGATATCTGTGAGCAGGGATGCAAACTCATCCTAATGGCCTCTGTCTAAAACACTTCAACTACAGAGCACTCCTGTCAAAATTGCTCTTAGTGAGCCTGCTAATGACATGGCATTCAAAAGGGTAGGACACGTGCCCAGTTTCAGAGACCCTGTACCCTAAGGCGCCCATTTGCTAAGTGCTCTGTGCTGGAAACAGCTAAGGACTTAATGGGAAGCTCTGGAAGACTGTGCAGGTTCAGGATTTGAAGCTGTTGAGACACAGAAGATGAAACATGATTTTAAATACATTTCGGCTCAGCTGTGACATTAAGACAGCAGTCCTGTAAAACTACCAGCAGAATCATTGACAGTTCCAATCAAATTATGTTAAGCATGGAAACTTCTTTGTAATTGGTTTATCTCAGTGTGTACTTGGAACAGGGGATGAGGATTATTCTTTAAAAAAAATAACCCTGATGTCTGATTTCACTCAAATAAATTCTTATTGCTGGTTAAGGAGAAATAGGGATGTTCGCAGGTGGATGTCTTTGTAAGGACTCAGAAGAACTTAGGCAATTATTTTTCCAATGTTGCTGACTCTGCCTGTGTAAGTGCTTGCTCCTCCACAGCACAGAAACTGCAGAGGGCAGGAGGAGCTCCCGTGCTGAAGAATTTTTCAGTTTGGCTGCTGAGTCCTCTCACCTTTTCTGTCCTTCCCTAGAGCACAGGGTGTATTGTCATGGCAACCCTTTTTTGGGTGGTCTTGTCTCGTTCTGGGAGATGAGTTTTGTGTTGAAAAAATAGTATAATGGGCAGATTTCAAAATCTGTGGAGGGGAATTAGTCACCTAAATTCCACTGACATTCAGCACATCTCTGTCCTTTGAAAACGTCTCACCAATCTCACCTCTCTGGTTATGGAAATGCTTTCTCAGGATGGGGGTGGGGGGAGATTCTTGACAAAGTGGTTTCAAACAGTTGTTCCAACATACATGTAAAGTCTAATGAGTAGTAGTGTGTTGTTTAATCAGGCTTCCATGTCTTCTGAGAGTCTATGTAGAGCTGTATTCTAGGGCACACCAGGAGACACTTGTATTTTCCTTCTTGTC
This sequence comes from Urocolius indicus, assembly GCA_013401255.1. Lineage (NCBI taxonomy): Eukaryota > Metazoa > Chordata > Aves > Coliiformes > Coliidae > Urocolius > Urocolius indicus. Next base: position 343,634 of record WBNH01009060.1, read on the forward strand.
CATGTATGAGTTTTATCTCCTTCACTTTTTCTTCTCTCACAGTCAGCAGTGAGAAAGCTCTTACCTGCACTCACAGAAATTACTGTACCAATGCAAGATAACTCAGATTAGAGAGTAAATGTGTTAATGTTTTAGCACCCAGGTTACAAAGGAGCTGGAATATTTTCATCTTGAGATTATCTGGGTGAAATCCTTCCTTTTCTCATACCTGGCCACTCAACTACATCTTGTCTCATTTCAGGGGAGCACCTGCGAATCTGCCCCCAAGGTTACACCTGCTGCACCAGCGAGATGGAGGAGAACTTTGCAAACAAGAGCCGGAGTGAATTTGAAGCCATGATGAGAGAGGCCGGGCGCTCTGTGCAGACCACCCTGACAGCACAGCACAGAAACTTTGACAGTGAGTAAAACCTGCTCAGTTTCCAGGTTGCTCAGGAATCCAAGTTGCTGCTTAACTTTCCAAGCCCTGTTAAAGCCTGAGGCTCATGTTCAACACGCTTCCCTCTGTAGTTTCCTTAATAGCTTGCATGAAATGTTGGCCTTCGGTAGGAGTTGTACCTTTGGCAGTGATTTTGTAGGACCATGTCGTTTTTAGACCTCTCTTTCAGTGAAGCCATTGAAGGAGGCTGGCAGGCACTCCTACCAACAAATTGTGTACCTTGGCACCCTTTTACAAGCATGGTGTCATCGAGTCTTACCACAGTAGGATGATGTTTGAGGTAGTGATGTAAAACTTGGCACCATGCCTTGAGCTGAGAGTTGAATATGGTAAAGGTGACTGTACAGCCCTCAGTAGGTGGGGAGGGTTTAAGGAGGCATAGATTTTTCTTGTCCTTTCCATGCAGATTGCAAATGAGAGGAAGATTAGTTCACATTAGACTTGCAACTTCATATATCCTATTGAGAAAACGTTGTACAGCAGTGAAGGTCTTAAAGACTATGGTGCATAAGACGTTGTGGACAAGCACACTCTCCAAAGTTCAGTATCCCTCCTGATGTGCTAAGCAGAAGCTAAGGGCCACTGTCTTTCATTGTTCCCTGAAGAATCCATTTTGCAGTGACAGTAAGCCTCAAGGTCTGAAGGCCACTGGAAATAAATGGTTTATTGGCAAAACTGAGATGACCTATGATTCAGAAACTGTCTCCATTATCAGATTTTGAAGAAGCTCAGTCGTTTAGAATCACGGTCCTCCTGACTTTATCAACAGTTATCATATGGAGTTATCACGAAAAGAATAGGAGTTGGGGAGAGAAGCTATAATAGCCAGAAAGGTAGAACTGGAAATTTCAAGCAGTAAATAATAGATCTAAAGAAATAAGCCTGACCTTCAGGGAACTGATAACTAAGATTAAGTGCTTTTACACTAAACAGAAAGAGAAGGCAGCGCATCTCTGCAAAATGCATTGTAGCTGTGTGGCCAAGGTTGACCGTAGCAAAGGCATTCCTTGAAAAGCTCAAGATTAATTGATTTTCACCTGCCTTCAAAAGGGATAACTGGAATTTTCGCAGGAGACATACGATGCTGGATTCTCAGACTGATGTCTAAATGGGACCTGATGTAGCTGCTGCAGAACACACTCACTGACCTCTGAAATCCAGCCCTTTGCAGGGGTTAATGCAGAACAGCCACCAGCCTTGGCACTCTCCCTCCACTACCTATTGCAGCATTGGCTGATGTATCTGCTCTTTAGTTTTACCACAAATATTGAAAAGAGTTTAGTTGTACATCTGTCAAGTTAGGAGAGTGCAAAATGTGATGCAAGCTTTGAGGACTATACCAATGAGCAGAAATTGCCTAGAGAAGAACTGGCTTAGTATGAGTGTGATGTTTTGCTGGATTAGTAGTAACAACAGCAATAAGAATAATAGTAATCAAAAGCAAGCATGTGAAAGGGGAATGCTTGTGTCGAGATGCCAGTTAGAGCTGTAAGGGCTTTCTTTTTTGTTTGTTTCTTTGCTTTTGTTCCCCAGCACTTTACAAAAATAGAGCTTTATTTCTGTGGTGCATACCCAAGTTTCTTTTAAGCATCAAACAAAAGAAGTGTTCAATAAACCAAGTATTACTTTAACAGACCATAATGCACAGATCATTGGTGTTTTGCAGTGGGAGTAACCTCACCTGAGCCCACAGGGCCAAGAAAATGCTCCCAATATACCTTTTAGTTTGCTTAACTACCCTTGCAATCAATATAGACTTATCATTTATGCAAGACATGATTTAAAAGATAAACCATCATGTTCTATCTGGGTTACAAGTATGACTTCAGCTATAAGCCTGACTATTGCATATATGGTAGAAAATTGAGGGAGTTCTGGTGATGGGGGCAAGGGAGTCGCCTCAGGTCCTAAAACATTGCCACAGAACCCACCCTACCTTCCAGTTAATATTATTAACCTCACAGTTACCCTCACAGTTTTTTTAGGTAATGCTCTTTAGAAAGTTCCATCAAATGATTTTTTTAATGTCAAATTGATGAGTTTTAGTCTTTCTGGCACCAGATGCCTGGTTTTGCTGGATGTCCTTAGCAGCAGCTCAGAGTGGAGGTTTTGGGGTTACAGAGGTATTGATGCACAACTTGTTGTCATGACAGGAATTTTGTTTGGTTTTGTGAGGATGTAGCAGGGGAGGCTCCACTGCATGGAGATGTCCAACCCTTTCTCATAGTATTTGCAGCCTGGAGATCAGATGATTCATATATTCTCTGCTAACAGGTGTGGCACGTTGAACTTTAGGCCTGGAGCTGTCTTTTAGATTCATCACAGCAAATCTTGCTTCTGTGATCTCACTGCTGATCGTGGCAATAGTCTCTACTTGTAGATTGCCCTGAAGCTCCAGCTAGAAAATAGCAAAGCTACAGCAATCTGTCTCTGAATTAATACTCTCCATGCTAGGGTTCAACGTTTTGCCTTGGAGACTAATTTATCCTTGCACATTGTGGGCTACAAAGCTCTGAGTTGTCAGAGTGCCTGTTGTAAATAACATCTGTTTTATCCTCACTGGCTGCTTTTGGGGCAAACGCTTTCTTATTTGCCAATAGCTGAGTGTCTCTTATGCAAAATATCTTGGGGAAAGACCATGCATATGAAATACAGGTGGCATAGGATAGGTGTAGCCATATATTAAGAAGTGATGTGTGTGGAACAGGATCCTATGGTTTGAGTGCACTCTCTGCATAGCAGAGGACACATGCCTTCTGGACACATCCTTCCTCCAGGATCTATCAAATTTAAGTCTAACAGCCTGCAGTATTGCTTAGCTGCTTACTCTAGTGTATTTGTTGTTTTGCTGCACTTTACTGTAGTCAGCAGGGTTCAGGAGCATCAGATTCGAACTACACACGTGGTCACTGGCTTGCTGTTAACCTTTTACCTCAAAAGGTAGTGTTTTGTTCCACAGCCAACTGGTTTTCATTTTTATAAAAAGAGAAAAGGAAAAAAAAAGCAGAACCCCTTAGTGATGGGAGCATGTGCTTTTGGTAAGTGAGTGCTAGGGAGGACGCTGAGGTCAGAGTAGGGGAATTCATTAGCAGCATTATGTGCACAAATTTGCTGTTAACTCTGACATCCCAGGGTTCTTGGTCAGGCAGGGGACATGGGGTTGTTACCTGGGTGCACAGCTCGTGGCAGGGACCTGCTGGGAACTTCTAGGTTGGGTTTGGTCAGTTGATTTGCCTGGAAAATTGAACATGTCCCACACTTTTTGACTAATACAAAGGAAACCAAGATGAGGAGCTGTGGAGGGAGCTGGGACAGTCTCTGATGAGGCTGGTGCTAAGGACTGTTTAAAGATGCTACCAACATTATACATGGCTCAGGTTTTAATTGCAGAAGGTGCTTGTTTTCAAACTGATCTAGTCTCAGTGGATGGCAATTTTTCCATATCTGTTAGGATAAAATGAAATACTTTGTTGAGGAACTTTGGAGCAGATGGTTTCCAGAGCCCGATGAGAGCTGCCTGTTGCCCCCTCTGCCGGTTGCAGAGCAGGGAGATAGCCAATAAAGTGGTTTGGTTCTTGTGCTGAGAGCAGGATTTAAACATTGGGCAGGTTTGGAGGAGATTCCTGGGGGAAAATGAGCTTTTTTTTTTTTTTTGTCTTGAATATCACACAGCTGTATGTCAGTGTTGCACAAAGTCATGGGACTTTCAAACTCCTGTCCATCCAAATGACACTTGACATCATCTGTTACAGAGATGAGCCTGGAAAAACCTCTGGACCATGCAGGAAAGGCCAGAGGGTGATTTGTGATGCTTGGTCAGAGCAGTGACAGTGCAGCCTGGATTGGCAGCACGGGTTGGGGCTGCAGAGCTGGGAGAAGGGGCAGAGAGAAGGAGCAAGAGCAAGTGGTGCTTAGAGTGACAGTGAGGGGCTGCAGGCAGCAAGGAACAAGGCAGTTTTTCTAGTCTTGATGAAAGCTCACTTGTTGAGAGTCTAATCCTTGTCTGTGTCTCTCTTTTCTCCCTTTTCCCCCCACTTGAATTGCTTTTCAATACTGCAACGTTGTGCCAATCTTTCCTTTCCAATCATTTTGGTGCACTTAGCAAGCACACCCTGTGTGACTGCTGACCTTTAGCTGTGAGCCAGGAAATCTGTCCTTTCAGAATTGTTTCATGTTTTCAGGAAATATCAACAAGCCCAACCAAAACCCTTGGCTTTTCTTCCACGCTGCACGGTCTCGAAACGATTTGTAGCTCTCATAAATTCTGGGCTTTCGAAGCTGTGACAGTGAAAATGCAGATTAAAAAATGAACATCTTTTATAGGTGGCTGCTCCTTGGAAAGCTGGTGTCATGTAAAAGCCTGTCATAACGTCCAGTGTTGGTAGCTGGAAGTTGCATGTGCTGAAACACAGACCATGCAGATAATTACCATTATTTGAGAGTTAGCTTAGACAGTTATGTGTTTCTTATGAAGATGAATCATTGTTTGAAATGTTACAAGGTGGGGAACGTCCTAGAAGCTGTTAACAGACTGATGGTTAAAATGTTAGAGATCTCTTTAGAGATTTCTAAAGGCTTCTTGTTTAGAACTCCACCAAATGTGGAGTCTTTGTCAGGGGAAATGACTTATTTAACCCGCAGTGCCTATGGTTTCAGCCCCTGAAAGAACCGTTTGAGAGAGGAATATATACACGTATTTATTTATATATACATACTGTGGATGCTCAGGGAAGGTGATCAGGAGGCTGTGGAGTGAGCCAAGCAAGCAGAGCTCTGTCCAGCCCTGCCAATTTTAAACTCAGACTGCACAATCCAGACCTGAATCTGAATTTTGCAGGTATTTTCTCAGTTGATGATAACATGGACCAAGCCCTGCCAGCCTTGACATTTTGAGGTACCTGAATTTGGTGGCCCAGGCACAAAAAGTTGTAATCTGAGAGATATGGAACTACTCTGTGCAGAAAATGATTGACACAAGACCAAAGCAAAGATTCTCAGTGCCTGCAAACACGTTGCCCCACCATGCTTCTAGCATCCTGCTGCCACCACTCTCAGCTGTGGCTCTTTCATGGTGAGGTGCTGTCTAGAAGATCCTGTTTATGTAGAAACAGGAAAGAAATCTTCCAGGGGCTGATTATGCCTCAGAATATGAAGATGCTGCTGAGTTTGGAAATGTATTCCTTTGTTTCAAAAGGTGTGGAAAAGAGCACCTCTGGAGCCAGCAGCGTGCCTCTGGCAGCCCCAGGCTGTGCTGGGTGAGCTGGCTGCCTTCCCTTTCCCCCGGCATTGGCACTGGCTGCTCCCTAAAGCCAAGCATTTGAGTTCAGACTTCAAATGTATTGCTTTTGATCCAGAAACCCCTAATTAGCTGGGAACACTCTCCTTTTTTTGTGGGAACTCTCCACTCTGGGGCTCTGCCTCTGAAATTGTGGTGTGTGGCCTGATTGATGGCCTTGACCATGAGCTCAGGGTGGCAGGAGGGCACTGGCCTCTGGGCATCCTCAAGCAGACAGGAGATGGCAGTGGACTCAGCTGTCCTTCAGGAGACTTCCACGGCTCACCTGCTGTTTGCCTTTCCAGACATCAGTCCTGTGTTGGTCTCATAAGTGAACGTCTAATATCAAGCAGTGCCTGTGTACAAGCATCTTTTCCAAACTGAAAAGTACAAACAGACCTAAAATACTTCAGCCCCCAATCAAAAAAAAAAAAAAAAAAAAAAAAAACAACCAGNAAAAAAAGCAGCTAGTAGAGTCAGGGAAACTGAGGAAGGGGGAGAAAGGTATTTGGGATGAGCAGGGAGCTTAACAGTCTTTTTTTCTTAGTGAAGCGTCCGAGAAACGGGAGGAAAAGAAGCATGGGAGTCAATGACTTCTGCTGAATAAGAGCTCCTCACCTGCACTGCATGTCTCTGACAGGCCAGGGGTGCTCTGTTTGGCAACATTGCACTGCTGAGAGCACCACTAATTGTTTTGAGCCTGCTCTTGTATGGCACCTGGGCAGCATCATTCAGGAGCAGACTAATGGTCCCTCCAGCTTTGCCTCTGGGATGTGTTACCAAAAGTACTTGTTAAGAGCAGCTATCAAAGATGTTTGATGTGGCTCCCCTGAACTTCCTTCCCTTAGGGTTGGTTTGGGATGAGACAGAGAACGTCCTTTAATCTGGAAATAAAAAAGCAGGGTCCCAGGTGGATCCAGGACAGAAGAACAAATAAGGGGGTTTCTTTAGAGAACTCCTTAGGAGGAAGTCAGGGAGCACCCAGCCTCGTCTCCTCCTTTGTTTCCCCCAAGGGATCACCTTAAGGAAACCCCACCACGAGGCAGGATTGATGCTAGTCCTGCTGTCACCCTGCAGTCATGCTCCTCAGCAAGGAGACACTTTCATGTGTGGTGCTGAGCATCTGCCTCAGTATTTATGGTTTCCTGGAATGAGGTGCGGTGTCTACCGAGACGCATTCCTGGGCTCGGCAAGATTAATCCTGACAGCTCTCTGCCTGGGGGAAGCAAATGCTCAGGCTCACCTGTAGCAGCTTCAGCACCTGGAGTTTTCTCTCCCCTTGCAGCCACTTCTTTTCACTTTTAATCTGCAAGGCTCCATGGTGTGCTGCAGGGCATATCGGAACGTGCGTGCGATGCTTGGCTTAACAGATGGTATAGGCACAATATTCTCTTTTATAGAAAAAGAAAGGAACAATATAAGGCAGTGGCTAGGGTGAGAGCATTACACTGGGGTGCCTTCTGCAAGGGCTTGCACACCCCAAGAGGGGAGGTGCTTCATCCCTGCAGGCGTGAGATTAGGTAGGAAAGGTAGATGAGGCCGGTTTCAGCAGCTGTCACTGCGTTTTGTCACGCGCTCCAAAGAAAGCTGCCTCTGAGTGCTCAGAGAGCAGGGAAATGTGCATCTGCTTGGGGACATAAAAGGAAGCACCTGCTCTTCTGAGATACTAGATGACACAGGCATATTTTGCAAGAAATTAGTGATGTCCAGATAGTGATTTCAGAAGAAAGTGTCATCAGAGTTTATCCTTCAGGAGTCAATGCACAAATCTCTTTGAATACCTGATTTCACAGAGTAAGCAGCCCAGCAGCCAAGCACTGAGTGTTGCCTTCAGTGGCTAAAGGAGCATTATGCCCAGACGGCTGAGTAGAGGTCAAAGCAGTGAAAAGAGAGCTGAAGAACTGAAGTTTTCCTCCATGGCTCTGCAGAGGGGCCTGTGTCTTGAACCAGTTTACGCTCAGCCATCTTTCAGCTGCTTTACTGGTTGCCACAGGAAGCAGTTTTCACCCTTCAGCTCTCTGGTGCTGTGTTTCTCATAAGAGGAAAAGGCTAGGATTTCATTCTTATTGCAAAGAAACATAGGTGCTCTGAATCAACTCTTGAGCTGGTAATTCCCCTTTAGCTTGGCATTTGCAAAGGATCATGTGTCTTGTTTCTAGCCAGATGCTGTGGTAATTTGGGAGCATCGAGGACTCCAGCAGCAAGGTGCTGTCCCCTCTTACAGATATGCACTCAGCTTGAAAGTATACTGCTGAAATATGTGGCATGTCCTGACACAGGAGGTTGTGTTCCTTTGAGTACTTCAAGATATCTGTTCTCGTTTGAGATGACAGAAGTACTTTGTTCTGTCTCACCAGAAACAAATGCTGGCAGCAAACTGTTGATTCTGCTTTATTACCTATTGGCATTGAGTTAGCACATCCAAAGAGCCAAGCAGCTTCTTGTTACTGTAATGCCCTGTAGGGCATCCTGCCTGTATGAGACTCAACCTGTGGTCTAATGACTTTGTTTAAAAACAACAGCCCAAACAAACAAAACACAGCTTGGGGTGAGTGGACTGTGGCAGGTCAGACACTAGGTTTGTGCTGGAGATGGGAGCATACCTCAAGTCCCTTGGCCGTGGGTAAGGTGCAGGAGTACCAGAAGTCCCTCAAGTTCATAAAACACAGTGATCCTTTTCTGGTAAGAGTGCAAACAATATGTCATTCCATGTCTTACAGGGATTTGTCAACCGAGACCTTTGCATACATTCATCCTCAGCACTTTCAGCCCAAGAGGGAATAGACACCAGTTCTAAATGCTCCTTGGGTCACTAGTACAAGTGCTTTTTTGTGTAAGGCCTCTTCCAAAGTGGAAGTAATAATCAAATTCACAAGGGAAGTGTGCAAACGGCTTGTATAAACAAAGGCAAGGGTATCACAGTGTTTTGGCATCTGGTCACCGGTGTGATTAGGGAAGTTGGGCTGATTTCTAGAGTGTAGGATGAGTACCAGCAGTAGTAATGGGAGCTTGAAGGTGCTCTGTGCCTATAAAACCTAGGCTGAGATTGATTTGTCTACAGGGAGAGTCAAAGATAATCTCTCTTTGTAGTAGAAAGAGCTTGAATGCCTTCGCTGCAACATGAACAGAGCTTTTCCCAGTGCCTCACTTCTCTTCCAGGCTATGATTCTATGCCTTTTGTTTTCTGAAATCAACTGGATTAGAGGGAAAGAAAACTCACATTTCACTCAGCAGTTCATACCTACTTCTGAAGAAACTGAGTAGTGTTAAGTCATTCTCATGAAACCTGTAGTTTTGGCCCAGACACCAATGAGCTGGGTTTGTTTCACTGTAAAGAGAGAGACAAATCAGAACACCCAGCTTCCATGAGACCTGATTCTGCAGTGCCTGAGTCCAACATCAGGTGCTTTGAGTCGGTGGAGTCTGGGGTAGGATACACTGTGGATTTTACTGCAGGTAGATCAATGTTTTCACGAGAATGTGTGAAAAGGACTCTTAAGAGATTTCTCTTTAGTAATATTAAATACTTGGGCATCTTTCTTAAGAGAAAAAGCTGTGGGACCTGAGACTGTTCAGCCTGGGGAAGACTGAGAGGAGATCTCATTTACACTTTTTAAGTACCTAAAAGGTGGATGTCAAGAGAATGGGGCAGCACTTTTTTCTGTTTTGTCAAGTGACAGGACAAGGGCTGATGGACATAAGCTGGAACACAAACAGTTCCACTTTAATGTAAGAAAAAGCTATTTCACTGTGAGGGTGAGGAAGCCCTGGCCCAGGCTGCCCAGGGAGAGTGTGGAGGCTTCTTCCTTCGAGCTCTTCAAGACCCATCTGGACACATTCCTGTGTGACCTGATCTAGGTGAGACCTGTTTTGGCAGAGGGGTTGGACTGGATGAGCTCTAGAGATCCTTTCCAGCCCTTCCCATTTTGTGGTTCTGTGATACTACTAATCTGCTGCTATCCCAGCAGGACCTGTTCTTTTGCAGAAGGTTGTTCCCTGTTGCTCAGCAATGATTCCTGCTGCCTTCATTAGGTGACAAAACAAATAAGAATTCCTCTTTTTTTTTTCCCTCAGAAGCACCTTTTATCTATTACCTAGCTTTATGTTTGCATGTAATGCTGGAACTCGTGTCTCCATTTCTTGTAGCTACATCTTCAAGAGGGATACATACATTTCCATGTTGATCACTACACCTGCTGCTTAAAACAGCTTCTATTATCTCTTTCCCTGGCTCAGCCTCAGAGAGCTGCCAAATGATAGTCTGAAACAAAATTAAACAAAATAGGAAAAATTACCATAAAGAGAGCTATGGAAATTGCTTAGATGTTTGTCTCTCACAAAGAATGGGGGCTGTGATAGTTTTCAAAGCAGCACAGTCAAGAGCATGAACCTGTTGAAATGCAGTGGCTTGGAGACATGGATTAAGGGAGAGTGTCAGTTATCTAAAGAAAGGGATGGATGGATGGATGCGCATATGCAGACAGGTTTGTGTAGTTCAGTTGCACTGGGGCAAGCCCCAGTTTCAGGAATGGCTGTATTCTTTATTGGTGTGACTGGAGCTGATTAGTGTGGTATATGTACATTTTGAGAGGTAACAAGCTTGTTCATCTGACTTGGGAACACCTCAAATATCTAGTTAAATGTGAATGCTAAATTGCGGTCTCTAGCTACTCTTAAACAGAAATAAAGAAGAGGAGCAGCTTCACTGTGAATGCTGGGGGCTCTGATCTTTTGGGTTTCATTTCCAGTAGTGTTTTGCAAGTAACTTGCTGCTGAGCACCTCACAGTGCCCATCTCTGCTCTGCAGGGTCCCCAGCTGCATGGCAATGATAAAAACAAACCAACCCAACACCCCCCAACCTCGCTCCCCAAAAGCTGAAGACAGCTTGGAGCTGGGGATCAGACTCGTGGGTTAATCAAAGCTGGGGGAAGTAAAGTTTGTTAAAGTTCCAGATTAGTATCAAGTCTGGATTCAGCTTTTAACACACTGGAGATAATGGAGCAGCTTCCTCCAGCCCCAGCAGTGTAGCCAATCACTTGTAAAATGCAACCTCTGTTTTAATGCTGCTAAAAATGAATCAATGGGTCCTCAAGGACTAGTGAATGGCAATAAAAGCGTTGCGTGGCAGAATGTAGTAAACTTGTCACGGAGGAAATGACTGGAATTTACTTTCTTGAGAGCAGGATTTCTTCTCTGTGTCCTGGTGCACCCATCTCTGCCTGCAGCTCTACTCTTGCCTTCCCAGCCGTTAGGAAAAGCAAGGGCTTAGGTGGAAATACCCATGAATAATATATAGCCATCATTTGTTTGCTTTGGGCTTCATTTGTGACATCTGAGGGCAGGAGAAGAGCATCCAGTTTGTCTTGGTTCACTGTAAATCAAGGACTTGTCTGTGTCTTTGGCTGTCTGGTTTTGGCTCCCAGTTAATAACAGCAGAGAGATGTAGTTCTCCTCCTCCAACACTCACCACTTTGGTGGCATCAGAAGCCCAGGGGCAACAACTGATCCTCCTTCCTGCTTTCAAAGTGAATAGGGAGGCTGAGGCAGGCTACACAGTTGGCTATACCCAAGATGAAAGCAGTGTTTTAAGTGTCCAGCATGCGTTTGCTGCAGCTAGGAAAAGCATGGCAATTTCCAACCTGAATTGTGTCCAGCTTGAGGAATTCTTTGAAAGGGATATGCACTGTTCATGCTTCTACAGGATTTGACATCCTCTGCTTTGTGTGTCTTGCAGCAGTTTTCAGTTGGGTCAGAGAAGACATGACTGAGCTAAGCTGGGTGAGCTTTCCTCTCATCCCCTCACCGTGTCGCGCTCCTTGCAGGTCAGGGTGAAGCCCAGCCTGACAGTGTGCCTGCCTTCCTCATAGTGCCTGACCTGTCACCTCAGGCCACTGAACTGCTACTCATTTCAGTTTCTGTTTGACAATGGCTGTTGTATGAAGCAGATAAACACTGAGCATTTTCATATTTGCATAGTCCATTGATAATAAACTGACTGTGAGCCAGCAATGTGCCCTCGTGGGCAAGAGCCAATGGCATCCCAGGGGCATCAAGAACAGGGTGGCCAGCAGGTCAAGAGAGGTTCTACTCCCCCTCTGCTGTGCCCTGGTGAGGCCTCATCTGGAGTCGTGTGTCCAGTTCTGGGCTCCTCAGCTCCAGAGGGACAGGGAACTGCTGGAGAGAGGCCAGTCCAGGGACACCAAGATGCTGAGGGGCTGGAACATCTTTCATACAAGGAAGGGCTGTTTAATCTGGAGAAGAGGAAACTGAGGGGAGATCTTATTAACATTTACAGATATCTAAAGGGTGGGTGTCAGGAGGTTGGGGCAGCACTTTTTCCTACTGTATCTAGCAACAGGGCAAGGGGTGATGGGATGAAGCTGCAACACAAACAATTCCATTTAAATATAAGAAAAAACTGTTTTAGTGAGGGAGCCCTGGCCCAGGCTGCCCAGGGAGGGTGTGGAGGCTCCTTCCTTGGAGCTCTTCAAGACCCATCTGGACACGTTCCTGTGTGACCTGATCTAGGTGGGACCTGCTTTATCAGGGGGGTTGGACTGGATGATCTCTAAAGGTCCCTTCAAAACCTGCCATTCTCTGATTCTGTGAAGGTGAAAGACTAGAGCTGAGATTTCTTGTGCAGACTTAGTTTGTGCCTCCCTCTCTGGAGCAAGCCAGCTCTGGATATTCACTCCTTAATGATGGGATCCTCGACTTTTTTTTTCTCCCAGGCCCCTTGCCTCTTGCAGGGCATATGATAGATGATGTCTGCTGAATCATCATCATTGGTTGGAAAGCATGATGCATTATTTACTGTACAGCAGCCAAATCCTGTACTCAGTATGTAATTATTAATTTCCTCCAAGGCTAATTAAAGATTGTATCATAATGCACATGCATCAGTGAGATGAATTAAGGTTTCACCAGCAACTTGATTTTTTTCCCTTTCCCTAAGTAGGAGGTTGTTTGGCTTTGCAGTTATGATGCAGACTTGTCTGTTGTCTTTACAAATCTAACATAGGCCCCGCTTTCACCCCAGAGGTGCTGGTTTGTGGCAGCAAATCAGCGGCAGCCAGTTAGGAGCCCAGTGGTCCAGCAGTCCCATCCTCCACTTTGTGGGGCATCTGGATGTGTGCCACAGGCTCAGGAGGTGCAGAGGGAGCCACAGCCGCTAGCAGGGGGCCATCCTGCCTCCTTCCCCATGATCACCACCCGCTCCAGTGTGCCACAGCCCAACAGCTGCTGGGGGAGAGAGAAAAGCAAAGGCAGCTCACTGGTCCTGTTGTAAAGCTCCTCAATCTCATCTGTAGAATCAGTTAACATGATTTGCAGATCTTGTCCCCTAAAATTCACCTTAAAGCAGATCCCCAGCATGGAAGATTTGTGTAAGACATGGAAGTTTGCACTGAGGTATATAATTACAGTAGCAGAGTAGTTGGGAGCTTTTCAGTGTGCTCATCAGAGATTTGCATCAGGTACGATTAGTTAAGTGAAATCTTTGAAGACCTCTTATTTGATTACCCTGTTGTTGTTGTTGCTGTTGTTGTTGTCTAAAAGAGAGAAACTGACATATTTAGACAAGAAGAGCTTTAGAGAGGGCTGGTCTTTTCCTTCTGCGTTTCATCGATGTTTGGCACAGTGTGGTTGAGAGCTTCCAGCGCTATAATAACAGTTATAAGTGTGCCTTGCCAGGGAAATTGCATTTCTGTGCTTCAGACATCACAGGTGAACTGACACAGACTCAAACTGTTACCTAAGAGGAGGGGAAAAAAGCAGCTTTTCTTTGTTGTTGCCTTTAAACTGTGATAAGCATTGCTGTCAGAGACCCAACAAGTGCTTCTTTTACATTTTTAAAAGCAATGCACAGAAAGTCTTCAGTTGATTAGCAGAGGTCCTGTGTAGGATAGCTGCTTCATTACCAAGAGTTTAAGTGAGCTATAAATATCTTTTATGTCCTTGTACAAGTTCAGAGGACCATGAAATATAATTAAAAGATTCTGGGCAGTGCACACATAGGAGCGACACAGGAAAGAAACGTTTGACCTTTCTTCCCTTTGGTCACCAGTCAGCAATTGCTCTCTATGCTTCCTGCCTACGTTATTTACCCTTTTGGCTTAAATACAAGAAGAAAATGCCTACTGAGAATGCTGAGTGAACATGCAGGATTCAGTTCTCCTTCCGTCTGGATCTTCTCTTCTCTGGAAGGTGCAGTGGAGAATGGCAAGCTAACAATTAAGCAGCTACCAATTGCTTTTAATAATTATGCAGGGCCAGTTTTGGCTGTGAACAAGAAAGAGATTCGGAGTCTGTTGTTATTTCCTTTTATTTCTGAAAACAACCCAAGAAATGCTCATCAAGGCATTTTATCCAGCTGAAGCACAGAGTGTCTGAAGCAGTTCTGTTTCATTCCTAGCCAAGGAAAATACCGTACACGTATCACGCCAGAGTGGGATCTGCCTGTGGATTAACATCCCTGAAGATTTACTGGGAAGCTGACTCACTGAAGAGTCTTTTCTGTAAAACTGAGCCAAGTTTTGACACTGAATAAGTTGATGTAACTGGCTTAGGACACGGCCCAATGATTTTCAGGTTTGCACTGGGGAATAAAGCAGTGACAGACTGTGTCGTTCTGAAAGAAGCACACAAAAGGAAATGCATGGTAACAAATATAAAGTTTTACCTCTCAGGGGCCAAGCAAATAGGACAAGACCTTGTATGCTGCCTGTAAGACAGGGAAGAAAGCTACTGGTCAGCAGAGCTACCGAAAATGGATTCACAAGATCTGATTGTCTGTTATGAGTCTGTAGCTACTGAGCTTGGAGAGCCGGGCCCGCAAGGCTCACTACTTTCCCCTTGCCATTGCTGCAGTTTTCTCTAAGCTCTGTGGGACTGTTTTCTGGACTTGCTCTTAGTGCTGGTGGGGCTGCCTGTGCAGCCTCAGAGCTGGTAGCTCTTTGGTCAGAGATGCCAATATCACTAATGCTCCCAGAGGAGCTGGAAGTGTCTGCAGCAGCAGTTTGGGATGCTTTTGCTGGAGGTGTTCATGATAAAGGGTCGATAGGCATCTGCCTCTTGCCTCTTCAAAGAGAAGGGAGGAGGTAGCCAGCATGAAATGTGAAATGCTTGCTGTAAACTTACCCTTGCTACCCAGATAACAGCTGCTGCAGGAGCGTGCCAGGGTGAAGCGGGGGTGGAATATGAGTCAGCACGAGAAAACATCTCATCAAACGCAACTGCTGAGTGAACAGCAGCAGCAAAAATATAGCTGTGGGAATAAATGTCTTTATTAGACCAGGGGTAAGTATTGTGACAGGACTTACTAAAGAAAGGAAGAGCTTAATGCCAATAAGCGATTGCAGTGCCAGAGGGCAGTGATCCTGGTGGCCTCTGCTCTTGTTTCAGTAAGGCAGCTGCTGGGTCACAGGGATGGGGAAGAAGCATATGCCTCATCCTGCACCCAAAAGCCCAGCAAGGCATCCCTGTTGGGGGATCTTTACCTTCTCCCTGCAACAGGCAGAGATTATCACTCTATTGAAACAAACTGGTCTGTCCTCCCAAAAGCTCTTTAACTGTTATTTCTGCTCTTCATTCCTAAATGAGTAGTCCCATGGCCCTTCTTATGGAGTGTAAAACCTGCCTTCTGTTGAAATTGCCATGACACATGGCAATGATCTGATACAGAGGCTGTTGAAATTGCTGGAGGGACACTTCCATGGTCACTGAAGTGGGCAATGTGTGGGTAAGATGAAAAACTACCTTAAGACTTAGGGGTGAAGCAGCTGGAAAGGCAGAGTTGTAACAGGCTGTTCCTTTTGGGTAAGGCTGAGAATTTTGCTGCTTTGTACATTCTACATTTGCAGATCAGGAGGATTCCCTGTGGAAGGTGACTGCTTTAGAGACAGGGGTAACAACACCAAGGGGATATACAAATAGCCTGTAACACTTTCTCCATTCGGGCTCTTTAGAAGCATATTCCTGAGCTCACAGAAAGGAGATGTTGGCAGGCAGCAGTCAGGAGGAAGCAGCAGTCATGTTTGGGTATCTGGGAGATAGAGTGGGGTATAGAGGCCAACAGAGAAAAGGGATATTTCTTGCCAACATGAAAAGCATGTTTAAAGGAATCAGGAATGACACAGAGAACTCTCTCAGAAAGTACAGTTTTTTCCATTAAAACAGAAAGTATGTTGGTTAATTTTCATGAAAAGGACTAAAGAGGTTGGAATCTACTGTCATCAAGCTTGCAGGTCTCTCTTGTGCAATATCTTTTCAAAGGCCAGGCGTTTGAGATATAGAGTGATACCTGCACAAACCACAAGATGGATCAAATGCTTCCCTGGCAGAGCCAAGGGCTGGGACACAAGCGTGTTGACTGAGCACTTTCACAGTAGTTGGACTGTTTGATATTTGTTGTGTTCTCCACCAGCATCTTGCCAAGCAACCCAGGAAGCAAGCAGCCACCAGCAGCACCTTTACATCTTCTCAGGTTCTTCTGCAGTCATAAGAGCTCCAGGAAACCTTGCTAATGATTTCACTGGAGTCTCATCTGCTGTGTGTGTAAACCCAGACGTTTATCTGGAGAGTTGCAGGGTGTTTTGTCACAGTGTTAAACTGGAAAGAGTGTGTATTTCCTTCATACTTCTTCCAGAGAGTCACAATGAACTAAAACAATTTGCAACCTGAAATCAGATACTGGGAGTTCTTTTTCTTCCGATAATAGAAATTGGCTGTGTCAAGCTACGCTGATAAGATGCTTCTATTGCAGATTGCTGCAAACAGGCAATTTAGTCAAGGAAGCAGCCACACTTTGAGCTCCTGTTAGGAATAGAATTGTTTTTCAACACTGTCAAATTAGCAAAACTAATATCCAAGAAACTATTTGTAATTTCTTATTTAGAAGAATTGCCGGGCTGTTGAACAAGACCCATGTTCATGCTCTGAAAGACTGTCCTTGTGATTATTCTAGCACATTAACAGAGTGAACAGTGCCAAGGCTGAAAACCCAGTATAATCCTTTATAGAGGGAGCTTTCATCTTCACCCTTAAAGGAGTTCTCATCTTCATCCCTCTTGCACTCAACACGTGTCCAAATGCCGTGCTTGTGTTTGTTTTTCACATCCTATAGTACCTATAGGTTTAAGACACTTTTCACGTATGGGCTAGATAATAAAATATTAACTTGAGTCTGGAAAGAGATTTGTATTTCTTTCTTCCTCAACTTCCACTTCAGGCAATTGAAGTGGTAAATTTCCAGACAAAATGATGTGACTTAAAAGTAAAGAGCATCAAAGACTGTCTGTTTTTAAGATGTTGAAAGATGTTGAAAATGTTCAGGTAGTTAGCTTTGGATGATTTAATTCTTGGCTTAATTTAAATCCTGGAAAGATTGAGCAAATGTGTATCTGAGGAGGTAATTGCTTTGAGGAGTAGAAAATACCATTTCTTCTTTATTCAAAGGCATGTGCCTGTGACAATTAGAATGGGATGGATGGCAATTAGTTGGGGTTACTCTGGGCTCCTTAGTGACCAAGGAGAAAAAAAAAAAAACCAAATAACATCTTCCTGTGGTTGCAGTAAGAAAAAATATTCCTCCTGTGCTGCCCTGATGAATTATTTGGCCACTAAAGGTCACGGTGCCATTGCATCAGGAGGCCAAGGTGCTTGTGGTAACACACCCAAGGCAAGAGCATCAGGGCAGCTTCCTGTCTGACCAGGCAAAGGTACCTGTATAAAGCCCAGTTTGACACAGTGAGGTTTTGTTTCTTTATGAGAACTGTGTACTGTTCCCTTGTATCTGAGTGATTGGCTGTTTGCTTTTGGCAAGTTTGACATCCAAAATAGATTTCCATGTTTCGTAAGCAGAATATGTTTAGACAGATTCCCAAGGCCTACGAGCTACGCTGCTTCTGTTGTGCCGTGTGGGTAGGTGGCTCGTGTGTTTTCTACTCCAAATTGGGCAGGGAACTGGTGGAGCCTCCCTAGGAAAGATGGAAATGTCCTTTACAAGCCAGGCATGCTGGTGAGGGAGTGTGTGTGCAGGCACTACACAGTGCCCAGCCCTCACCTAAGCATGCTCTTCTTTGCAAAAGCAACTGCTCACTGGTGCTTCTGCAAAACAAAGCCAGGTGCAAAGGGAAATAAAAGTCTATTTGCTGCTCTGTAGGGAAAGAAGCCAGGGGTGTTGAGCTAAATAAGAGATTTGGTTGTTATTTGTGGACTTTTATGTAGAGCCTCTTGAGAGAAGACCGAGCTGGAGTAAAGCAGAGTCTGTGTAGCCAGCATATGCCAACAGTTAAGAAGGCTTTTAAGGTATGCATAGACAGATGAGAGTAAGGACATGATTTTTTACCTTATCTAATGTCTTCATCCTTTGCAACATAAGACTAAATCAAAAAGAAAAGCTGTTTCAAAAATGAGCTTCCCAGCCGAGGTAGTGAGACTTAATCTTAAGAGTGGTTCCCTGCTTCATTTAAGATGTCCTTTGTGATTTTAGGGACAGACTGGAGGCTGTGAGCCAGGAAAGCCATGGGGCAGTTAATCCCATTTATCTCAGTGGCAGGGCCCTAAATATCTCTGATGTTCTGAGCCTCAGACTATAATAGGACTTTCCCAGCTCCTGCAGGTATTACAAAGATAGATAGACTGAAGAAGTGCCCACATACTTTAGTATCAACAGCCATATAAGTACCTTAAATGCATTTTATTATGCATGGAAGGAGTAGGATAGAGGAAAGATAACATTATGTGTTAAAAACAGAGATTGGCTCTATTAAAGAGGAGCAGTTGAGAAATAAGCAATAGCCAGGAGAAATCCACATTAAGAAGCATTACTTTGTAGACATGTCTCGGCCTCATTTTTCTCTTCCCTCATTTCTCTTCATTCCAAAATGAGATGAGCGACTCTTTCTTTTCAGAAGCCCCTGAATCCAGAATTTAGACTAAAAACTTGTCTGCACATTAGGAGGGAGAAGCTAAATTACATCATCATAACTCTTGAGAGGTAATTTCCAGAGCTTGATGGTCCCACATTTGTAAATGTTCATCCTTCAAAGCTGTTCACTTACTGCACTTCCCCCATGATTGTCTGGCTTACTGGAAGTTTACAGCACAGAAATATTGGTTCTCCTCTGTTTAATTTCAGGGTGGCATAACAGAGCTGATGTACTCAGTATTCTTCATTCCCACCAAAACCAGGGGGCATTGAAAGGGAAGCTCAGGATGGCCCAAGACAGGCACAGTAATCACAATCAGAAGGTGTTTTCTAGTGCTTGCAATGATGATATTTGTAAATAGATTTCACTCAGCATCAGCACACTGGGAAGATGAACCTGGGAATCACTAGGAAATAGAGTTTTCTGTATTCTCAACGTTTCAAGGATATTTTGGGCTAGAAGGCTGACAACCATCCATCAGGAAGGAAATGGAATGCAGTCAGGCCTCTTGACACAGCAGTGCTTCATGGGGCACTTCTCTGCCTTGCTTGCATGTACTCTGAGAAACAATGAAATGAAGAAGACATTGCATTTGGCATTGATTCTGAAAACAAAAACCAAAGAGGCTTTAATATTATTTCCATATACATTCGCTTTTGGTGCTGTTCAGCCTAATGTAAATGATACACAATTCTATCACACTGTCACCTTATAAAATGGAGTTGTATGCAAAGCTTTTCAAAGCATCCACAGCACAGGTTATATAGACTTCTTCTTAATAGATGCAGAAATCAAGCCACAGTGAAGGTGTCAAAAAATAGCCCTTGAAATATTTCCACTTCTAGCTTGGAAAGTAATAACATTTCTACTGCTGCTAAGCCCAAGCCTGGCAAATATTTTTCAGGCATTAAAATAAGCATTTCCCAATGCTATTTCCTTCCTGTCACGCTGAGTATTGGGCTATAATTCTCCTCGCTGCTGCTCTCCTTTGTGAGAGGGTGGAGGAGTCTAGATGGGCTGCGGTTTTGCAGGCGTGCTCTTTGCCCTCATATCCTGGAAGTAGCCAGGTTTGCTGTAGACAGTTTGAGGTTATATCTCTTTACTTTTGCAAATAGCCTATTGGAGTCAGTGGGAGTACTTGTATGCTTAAGGCAAACAAGATTTGACCTTAAAATAACGTAATAGCAAATATACAGGCTCAAATTAATGGCTCAGTGGATGAAAGTACCAGGAAGTACCTACAACAATTAGTTGCTCATGGATTAGATAATGCATGCCCTGCAATTCTCATTGTAATCCCATTTCCTTTTTCACTCACTTCAGGAGAGGTACCGTTTGGTTTGCATGAGCATGAATGACGAGTGCTAATCTGAGATGACAGAGCAATTTAGGACTGGCAGTAAGTTGCTGAGGTAATATCTGGAAGATGAAATGTCTCATTCGTTAGCAGAGGTGAAGATGACAAGCTTAACTGCACCCTCTCTCAGCCTGGTTTTATGCCAAGGCAGGTCTGCTGGTTTTTGTAGAGCCAGTACTCTCTTTGCACTGGCTCCAGTTCAGCTTAGATTTAAGGTGTAAATATCATCTTCTTCACAGTAGCTCAGCAAGATGGGTACAGAAACCAGGTGCTCTTATATCTGTTAGCATAAGATGTTAACAGGGAATTTACTCTTTCTTTTCCTAGTGACATGTAAGGTAATACAGAGTGAGTCAAGAACAATTAGGTCTCTTAAGCAAGACAGTCTGCTTCCTATCTTCAGAGAAAGGGAATGACAGCTGTCCTTCTCCTTGAAAACACAAGTGACGCTGTGGCACAGCTGGCATAATTCAGATTTTTAGGAGGATGCACAACTTTTTTCATTACAGGCTCCACTAAATGATCTTGGCTGGAAATATATGACCAGATGGCGTTAGAGCTGCTTTCCCTGTAAGATCACAAAGTGCCACTGTTCAGAATCTCAGCAGCTGAGAGATCATAAATTACTGGCGCGACCGGTCATTGCTTTTTCAAGCTCATTTGCCTGATGTGTGGGGAGTCTTTAGGTTTCTCGTTATAATATCTTCTACTTAAATATGTCAGGTTTTATTAGTTGCCTGTTTTAGCTCTCAAAAGCCATCTCTTCTTTGTTCTGAGTGTGATGGTGCATCACATTTTACTGATTCTCCTGCTTGTTGTCTGTCATCCACGGGCTTTCTTTCCCTTTTTGCCTGCTTCTTTGACTGCAGGGTGTACTTCTGACCTGTATTTTGACTTAAGTGAGTACATTTAGACTAATAAAGAAACATTTAGCTAATTGGGAAACACACTGTGACATTCTTCTGTGACAGATAGGCCGCTGAAGAGGTAGCAGCGCTACCCTTGCTGTTTGCACATGCCTATGAAGGCACATGATTTATTCTGGTCTTTGTCCACCTTGAGTGCTTAGGGTGTCCTGCCAGAGTAATAGCAACCTGCTGTAGAGCCAGGTGTGCAAGTGGGGTTGGGGACATGCGTGAGCAGACAGAGGTGAGAGGAAGAGTTGCTCATTAATCCTGGGCAGCAGGAGCAGCAGTGGGGAAAGAACCTTACTGGATGGTATTTTCCAGAGCATCTTTGAGTGTCAGCTCTTACTTTAATTGGCAGTTCTATGAAATTAGCCCAATCTGTCCACACGACCCTACTTTGTAAGGCTGTGGAAGACGAGGACAAAATAACGTTGTTGTAGACTCCTGACTATGTCCATTTATTGAAATGCAGCTCTAGGAGTGTTACATCATCACGGAGAATCAGATAAAGAAACTCATGGGATGAGTGAAAGAGGATTTATGGGTGTTACTTGTACTTTGGAGGGATGCCCGTCCCTCTGCACTTGCAATGGCATACCAGGTGACATTGAGATTTTCTGTGGGAGGTGACGCAATTAGTTTGTCTCACAGGTTTAATAGCAGCACTGTTTTGCAAATGTGACATTTGAAAACATGTGCGTCTGCCAGAGTCCCCTGAAATGGAAGTGAAACGTACTGCCTTTGCTGGACCACTAACCCTTGCTAAGTACAGAGCACACTAAGTCCTAAGAAAATGGTTTTAGAGGGCCAGAAATAGGTTTCTCATTAAGCATTCCAAAGAATGTTGTGCAGACACATATTAAAAGACATCCTCTATCTGTATACACATTTATTTATTGCCTGTAATTTTCTCTGCACCATAACTCTGCTTGCACAGTGCAGCTGGGCATAAATCTCATTTTTAGGAGCTCTGATCATGTTGTGTTTCTTGACTTTCTATAATAACAAAGAATGAGATGCTTTGAGATAATCCAAACAAAGGAGTGTGCAATGTAATAACATCAGGAAGAGTTACAAAGGCATCATTAAGGCTGGTGGACCTAATGACTGGAGCCTGCCAAGCTGTCCTGGTGTGAAGGTGACCTGAATTGGAAATCAGTTGCAGTTGTGCTGGCCAAAATGCCCATTTGAACTCCCTACCAGGTACAGGGATTGTAATGTGAATGAGCATCAGCTTGGCTGGCGTTCCAGAGAAGGTACTGTCCTGTCCAGCCCTTGGCTGTCTGCTCAGGGCTTCTCCTCAATGCACCAGCTATCAAAGGAAGAAGAGAGTGGATGAGGGAACAAGTATACCAGAAGAAGGAGGAGGTGAATGAGAGCAGAGCACAGCGCTAAGCTAGACCTGAGCCAGGACGGGCAGAGGTGTTGTCGATAGGAGTGGAAGGATCTGGTCAGAGATGAATCCAGGTGTTCAAACAGGCAAGAGCGGCTCCTGAGACAGAGCCAGTGCTGAGCACATAAGTGCTGCAGTTCTTAGCACCATGGTATTATCATTATTATTGCTATGAGTGTGTGCTATTGTTGTGTGGTAGGGAAATGCCAGAGTCTGGAGGAAGTCTGGCCCATGCCTTCACCCGTGCCAGCCCTACGTGTGACCTAAGGCAGATCTTAAGCAGACAGAAGAAAAACAATGTTTAAACTTGCAAACAGTGATTAATTCTAGCTGTGTTTGAACTGATTATGGAAGGAAAAAGGAATCAAAGCAGGGATTAGGGGCTTAGCAAGCATGAGTGCATCCTTTGGCAGCTACTGCTGCCTTGCATCTCTGATACACTTGAATGTCACTGTGCTGCTGTTATGCCGTTGTCCCAGGTAACCTGCAGAAGGTCCCCGTGGCTGCATCCAATAAAAAGCATCTTGATTCTTGGCTCCTGATGCTTTCCTGTCATGGCCTGCTGGAGACACACTTGTCTCCTAATAAGCTTGTGTATTACATGTTATTATCCTCACCATGTTAGGCTGATTTTTGCCTGCTCTTGAATACTAAAGGTTACAGTTTTGTGCACAGGTGAAATTTCAATTGGTTGGAAAAGTTCCTTGGTGAGACAATGCTCATTGTCTGTGCCTGTGTCTCACTGATCTGCTCTGTCTTTGCAATAATACTTCTTATGTTGCTTTTAGAGGTGATCTCTCTAGTACTGACATGGAAAAGTTATCGCCTCTTTCTCCTGGACTCTCAGTTTGGTTTTCTGTTCAACTGTTGAACTATAGAAAGCTCCTTGCCAGGACAGATAAGATCTATCTTTCAGAACATACTGTGGAGCTGATCTTGGAGCAGCTCATGTTGGTAAAATGCTGTGGCCCTGACAGGGCCATGTGGCTACTATTTCAGAAACCACACAAGCTCCTTTTTGGGGAAGCATTTCTGTTTTGAGCAGCCTAGGAAAATGAGCATAAATTGCTTCCCAAGCCAAGATTTCTTAGGATGTAGAAGTTCCCAGGCTTTATTTGCCTCCTACCCTCATTTTAAGGTAATTAGTAATTGTCACATTGGTCTTTGTTCTTTGCAAGTAGCTCTTTATTGGAAACTACTAACAAAAACTTCTTTAAATAAGTTTGCTTTAACAGGTACTTGCCAATTAATGTTCTGTATGTATGTATTTTTACATTTGAAGAGTATTTAGCACTCAGTGTTTCCTGAGCTGTGGAACAGCTCTCTGAAGTTGGCCTGAACATTTTGAAACATTACTGAAATAGGATCAAGGATCTTGAAAATAAGATTTGTTGTAAGCTTTGTATTGTTGCCTCTCATACCCTTGCATGTCTGTTTTTCAAGCAGCATTTTATAATCTGCAGTAAGCCCTGAAGTGTGCTTAGTTGTTATGGTTTGACTTAATATGATCTAAAAATGGCTAGCAATAAATCCAATCCTTTCCATGTAAAGGAAATGTAGGATTGGACTGCTGGAACTATTATACCTCACTCAGGGGAAGAACCAATAAATCCAGTATATTTGTGCAACTCCAAAATACCCACCTTAATTTGGTGCAAGGGGGGAAATTAAAAAGCATCAGCCTGTATTCTGAAGTGCAGTACTCCAGTACTGTGGGAACCACGTCTTAGCTTGTATTTTGGGGAAGGGGNACCATAACAGAGATGGAGAAAGTTGAAAAGAAAACAGAGCTGTCTCCTAGAGGCTGTTGATCTCTGCAGTGGGCTCCTGGCCAGTCTAACTGTTCACTGAAATGACTGTAATTTCCTGAGTTATACAGAGCCAAACTTCCATTTTTGAAAAGGACAAATTAGGCCATAGGAGAATCACTTGTCTTTACCGCTCGTGACAAAGTGCTCCCAGCTTAGAGGTTGGCCTCACCTTTCCTTGATTTTATAGAGCTCTTATTGGCAAGTACTAGTCTTGTTATGGCTTAATCAATATTAATCTCAGTTGGAAGGATACTTCTGGTTGCTAATTGAGATCAGGTTCAATTCCATCTCGTCATATTTGCCATATAATTATTAGATGCTTTACATCATGTCAAAAGAGTCTTGGCTAATAGGACCAGGAGAACTCCCATATGCTGGCACAGTGTACAGCACAGAACAAGCCGTTGCAAACTTGTTGCTGTCTATGCAGGGTATAATTCTCTGAAGTTCTCCAAACTGTGACAAGGTAGCAGCATCTATCCTGTTTCTGTTCAGCACGTGTTGATACTTACTGTTTAGTTCTTCTAAACACTTAATCATGACAATATGGCTGGATGTTTCTGGTATGTGATAAGTATATCACCCTTCTCCGTGTGAAATGAGAAACAATTTCTGGGGGAGAAAAGATAATTGACCAATACCACCTCTCAAATATCTGTGATGGGAAAGATGTCTGTCTAAGAAATAACACTTGAAACCATTTCTTCTGTTCTTTGAGAAAGTGAAGCCCCGGTGAGGATCGATCGCGCGATTTGCACACCACACGCAGCAGAGATCGGCCACATTACCATTATCTAATCTTGACTGACCATCTGCAAATCACAGGCAATTTGATTTTGCACAGGTGCTGCTAGAGAATTTTCTTACATCTCAGTACCACCTGCTCCGAGGCCTGCACACACAGCCCCACGGGGAGCTCACATGGCTGGCAGCTGCCTTGCCGCTGCGTGATTTCCTCCCCTGTCCCCATCCCCATCCCAGCTCTGGCACTGCTTTTCTCAGCTGCAAAAAGCCTGGACTGGAAAGGCTGTCCCCAGGAAAGCTGCTCTACATGTAGCTTTGCATCTTTTTGCTTGAAAAGGTAAAACTAATCCTGTTAAGCTCCTCTTCGTGGCACTAGTCTCTTTGATGTCAGTGGGACCATTTCAGCCCCAGGAGATCTAGGAGTGGGTCACAGGCTGGGAGGAGTGAGTGGGGTTCGCATCTGCATTAGATTTGATGCACTTGCCTGGTGTATGTGATGTTACCATAGGAAAAAGAGTCAGGTCTGGGATGGTGGACTGTCAGAGTTGGGGAAAAAAATAGCTCCCTCTGTTCTTGCTGAGGGTTCCACACTGAGAGTGAACCTTTTACAGGTTAAAACAAAATGACAATGCAAACAACCATTCACTGAACAATTTCAGTGGGATTTGGAAGGTTTTGACAAGAGGGAGATTTATTTTTCCCCATATTTGGCAT
The DNA here is from genome assembly GCA_013401255.1 of Urocolius indicus. Lineage (NCBI taxonomy): Eukaryota > Metazoa > Chordata > Aves > Coliiformes > Coliidae > Urocolius > Urocolius indicus. The sequence continues at coordinate 369,205 of WBNH01009060.1, forward strand.
GACTGCCTAACTGTGGTTCTGTCAACCTCCAAGTCTGGCCTCTGACCAATAGGTTAGCTCCAGCCAAAATGATTGAAATTAACCCCAAAAAGGGAGCTACGCTTGTCATCTGTGCAGAGCTAGATACAGCATCTAGAGGTGGTGGGTGATGAAAGAGGGTGCAAGTGCCAGGGCTGGGCAGCAGCCAGAGGCAGCTTTTGGGTGGGAGGGCATGGCCCGAGTGTCAGAGGCTGGGATTTTATTTTCAAAGAGCAGCCTGTGGCTCTTGGGAGCCTCAATTTGACTGCGCTCTTGGGGATGCACACATGGATTTTTTAGAGCTGTGTATTGCAACATGTGCAAATTTATTAGAGCTTGTTAATTAAAATTACTGTGGTGTGTGCTTGTTACTATATCTGACCGAAAAACCTTCCACAGACAGTTAAAAGGAGAAAAACACACCAAACCCCCACATTAGAAGAAATGCAGGTTAGTGACTAAAATGGAGTACCTAAAAATAGCTGCGCTGCAAATAAATGTAGGTATTTATGTGGTGGAGTTGCTGCATTTTTTCTGCTTTTCATTTTATAGGCTTCTTTAAAGATTTTCTGGTTTCTTTTTTTGTCATACATATTTTTTTTTTATTCATATGTCCACAATCCATTTTTATCTCCATGATATCGATCCAGATGTACAGCAGACGCCATCGATTTCTGCTTGTGTATATAATACATACACATTAGCCATGACATCCACCTCTGGGAACAGTGAGAACCTGGCTGACTGTGGTCTGCAGGAGGATAGAAGTAATTTTCTGGGATGAAATCTAGATGTAGGAAGGGGATACAGAGCGTAGAGTAGGATTTAGCTCACCAGTGTGCAGTATTGTAAGTGGCGATATCACAGCTGATTTCTAAATATCTCTATGTGACATGACAAAAGAGGATGGAAAAATTAAACTTAGGAGAATAAGGAAGAGAAAGCAAATAGATAGGAATATCAGGACAAAGAATTGGCATTTCAGAAGCAATTTGGGAAACTAAATAGCTATGAAGAGGCCAAAGGATCCTCCCTCCCAGCCCACAAATGTTCCTGTGTTGTTATCTCTTTTCTGCAGCAAGGCATGTGGGGTTTTTTAAGATGTGGCCTAGACCCCATTGCTCAGGAATGACCGGTGACCACACTAAGAGGCAAGGGAGAGCTTTGTTTTATGTGCTTTCATCCACAAAATCCTGCTCCTGCTGGCATGACTGGGCTGGGCTCATTCTTCCTGAAATGGGGCTTTCAGTTGTAGCTTCCAGAGCAACTCAAGTTAGTTTTACCCTTGCAACTAGTAAGTGAGGCATAGTCCTCTTTACCTTCTAGTCATTGGCTACTGTCACAATTTTTTTTTCCTCACAGAAGAGCTGTTTCAAGGCTGTATTAAATTGGTTTGACAGAAGTTATCATCATCCTTTAATTACTCACAAGACAAACCCCATGTTAGGCGGGGTGCTGGCATCAGGCTGGCAAAGCTGTAGCTGCTCATTTACCTTTGTACAACTATCACAGTTTTCTTCTTCTGAAATTTGTCATGTTGTATGGGTTACTAAAAGTAACTAGAAAAGCTACAGCAGTTTTAGCACTCACAGACACTGCGTAGCTGAAGGTTTGGGGTTTTTTAAATGTGCTATTTCAGTTGTTTTACCTTTATTGTTGAAAGGAGAAATATTTGCTCATTGCCCTGAGAGCACTGCATTCCTCTGATGTTTTTTTTCTAAGCAGTGAGCAAAGAGAATTACTCTTTCCTTTGTGTTATCTTTGGCAACTCTGCTAATTCTGCACAGAAATAGCTCCATGTAATTGTGAAGATTCTTTTCAGCATCCTTAAGGTTTTCCTTAAAATCCTTCTCCTTGTCCTTTTTGCTTTTGGCTATAGATTCTCCTCCTTGTTTTCGTCTGTGCTGGAGCATAGGCCCATCTGTAGAAAGACTACTTTGGGACACCTGCTTTATGCAGGTCATGCCCTCCTTCTTCTACAGGAAGCCCATGGTAATTATTATTGGTGATAAGCAGCCCCATAGAAGAGACAAGGAAGCAAATTCTAACTACCAGCTTCGAAGAAGACTGGAGAAGGTGGTTTTCTAAGGTCTTCCATACCCTGAGGTAGTGTTGCCTTTTAACACTAACTTTGAAGTCTATTCTGTCAGAAGTTTTCACTTCTGGAGCATGGAAATGTGATGCTGACAGACTATGTCATTCACTGTGTGTGATACTCCTTGAAAGCCCTTCCAAAAGGCCAAGTCCCCAAGCCAGCCCTCCTGTGACAGGGGGAGAGGCCTCCCGTGCCCTGCAGAAAGCCCCCGCTGCGGATACAGGGAGAAGGGAGGTGTACATTCCCTTTAAGGCAGGCATTGAACAAAGTTTTACTGTTCTCATGGTGTCAGAAGTAAAAACAAGCCCTAGCCAAAGCCTCTAGGACTGAATGACCACAGAACTTGAGCAGTATGGCTATAAATACCACTTCTGTGGAGAAACTCAGCGCTGCTTAACGTGAGCTGGGCAGGCTGGTGCTGGCGAGCGCTGGTAGCCCCGTGGCCCTTCACACGTAGAACTCCTGAAGCACTGGAACCTTTCTCATGAGATTATCAGAAGTGTTAGTGACTGTGTCTGAAAAGATGTGGAATATAAGCTTGTCTTGCAGCTCTGTAGTGCTTAAAAGTCTTTATTTCTTGCAGTAGCCAGCCACGTGGCAGGCATTTCGCAGCACGGAGGCAATGCTGCGCTGCCTTCCCTGGAAGGACAGGCCTCCACAGCGCAGGAAGACAGGCTGGATGCAAGGCGTGTAAGAAGAGTTATCTGTCAGATAACCTGCTAGCTCACCAGAGCTCTGCATAGACACGTATGCAGTAGGGAGTGTGTTTTTTGAAGAAAGAAAAGAAACTGCAGGGCAATGGGAGAGGGAGGAGAAGAGGACGGAGGAAAGGAGCAGTGGGGAAGAAAGTGCGAGACAACTGCAAGGGAAACAAATACTGCTTTGAGGATGATGCGCCGTACACCTTTTGTGGGGTTTTCTAAGTTGCCTTCAGGCAGTTCAGGATGTACAAGGGAAATTGGGAGATGAGAAGTGGCTGGATAAAAAGCCTGTGCTCAGCCTCCTTCATCACTAAGCACACTCTCCTTGTTTGAGATGAAAAACAAACAGTAAATGCACAACCTGCTGTTTACACGTCTGGTGGATCTGTTTACACAGGGCTCTCACAGCCAAGAAAAAGGGGGTTTTCATGGCTTCTTTTTAAGGTTTCTCCTTGTTTTCACAGGGAGGATAAATGTACCATCTAAGTAGGGATGAGCAAATGACTTGGGAGCATGGGCCTGGAAAGGCTGGTTCTCTGGGATGGCAGATGCCTCTTGCCAGAAGCGCAGGGTTTCCAAAACAAATGCAGACCAGACATGAACCAGGCAGGTGCTGTGGGTGCTGCAGGCAACCCTGTGCCTGTGTGGACAGGCCAGGCGAGCTGGGCCCTACCTGTGCTGTGAGACATCATGGGGTGCAGCCCTGCGCTCTGCAGTGATGCATGTGACCAGCAGCACCAAGGCAGTGATTGTCCCCTGTACTGGGCACTGGTGAGGCCACGCCTTGAATATTGTGTTCAGTTCTGGGCCCCTCACTACAAGAAGGACAGTGAGGGGCTGGAGGATGTCTGGAGATGGGCAGCAAAGCTGATGAAGGGACTGGAGCACAAGTTTGATGAAGAGCAGCTGAGGGAGCTGGACGTGTTCAGTCTGGAAGAGAGGAGACTGAGAGGAGACGTGATCACTCTCTCTGCAACTACCTGACAGAGAGCTGTAGTGAGGTGAGGGTAGATCTCTCTGGTAATGTATGACAAGAGGAAACAGGTTCAAGTCGTTCCAGGGCAGATTTAGGTTGGAGATTAGGAAAAACTTCTTTACTGAGAGGATTGTTGAGCACTGGAAGGGGCTGCCCAGGGAGGTGAAGGAGTCTCCATCCCTGGAGATATTGCAAGGTCGTGTAGCTGAGGTTCTGAGGGACATGGTTTAGTGATGTTCTTGGCAGTGTGAGGTGAGTGGTTGAACACAGTGGTCTTAATGTGTTTTTCCAACTGTAATGATTCTGTGTCCAAGATGGCCGAATGCCTGTCTGCACTGTCCCAGCCCCATCCTGGGGACGTGCTGTGTCTCGAAGCAAACAGGCATGGTGTTACAATATAACCTGAGAGGTTTAGAAGCCCAAATCATTTCTTACTGCAGTATTTCAAAGCATGGATTTGGTCCTTGCGTGGTGGTGTGTTTGTGGAAGCTCGCTGCGTGCCAGGCACACAGCCAGTGTTTTCTCAGGTGTCCTGTGCGAGTGCTCTGTCAGCGGGTAGGGCTTCTCCTGGAGGCATGTACTATAAATATACTCTCAAATTTAGAGTTAGTTATCAGAAGAATTGAGAAAGAAGAAAGTTTAAATGTAGACAGTGCTCACTTTGGCTGTGTCAGCTTTGTTTCAATACTGAACTCCATGGTCCAGGGAGCTTTTGCTGTCACCGGGCATTGGTGCTTTGTAGCTTCCTTCCATTGTCAGATGGATTTTTAGTCTTTATTTGCTGTTCTGATCATGTTCCCTGTTCCTGCAATTCATCATGTTGTCTTTTGAAGAAGTCCTAAAATTACGTGTATTCTTGGGGTTGAAAAAGGCTCTAATAATAGCTGGAAACGAGATGCTGATTTCAGTCGTCGTGTGAGACATCAGACAGTAGGTGGATGGTACAAACCTGATGCAAGCAGCCTGCAGCCCCTCAGCAGTCAGTGGGTGCCCTTGTTTGTCAGAAGTGTTTGCCATTAGCTGCCTGTTTGGAAAGCAAGCAGGGTGAAGGCTATTAAGCACCGCTTTTTGGTGGCCCTTTGAAGACAGGCATGAATTTATGGAATATTACAGTGAACGCAGGGGAGGAAAAAAATCTGTATTAGAGTTTTCTGTAAACATATTTGTCTTTTCAGCTGCAAATTGAACATTACAAATTTAATTGCAAATTAAACACTTGGGCCAAAACCCAGGATGTTGTTTTTTGGAAGTGGTGCCAGGAGCTGTGAGTTGTTTCCATTCTTGCTGGCTGAGCTGCCTGCCAGGGCTGCGAGGTTCCACGGCTATGCCATGGGAGCAAGGAGCCTCCCCAGGGATGTGCGTGGGCCAAAAAAACTCCCAGACAGGATGGTGAAGACGAGGGAGCTGAACTATGGTTCCTATAGTTCACAGGCTGTCCAAACTGAAATATCTCAGGTTCAGTCCTTCCTTGAGGAATGACCCTTTTGGCAACATACTTTTCTCAAAAGCATTTTTTCCAGCAATACAAGTTTCTGTAGGGAATGTTCACTGTCCTTTCCTATTTCAAACCAATTTGCCAATTAAATAATCCATACTGGTTTAGATTGTAATAGTCACACCACCCCAGGCAACATGCCCACAAACTGTCCTAATAGCAGTACTTAGTTGTGTTCCCTTAGGTAGAAACTCAATCATTTTTCTCTGTTATGATAATGATTAACAATAGGACAAGTTTCAATTACGAGAGCAAATCATTACAGAATATTGAGGTAAAATCAAGCTAAAACACGTTGTAAATAAGAATCTCTAACTTATCAGAGTTGCACATGATTGGATTTTGCTCTTAGTCCCATGGCAAAAAAGAGGGAAATTTTATTAAATGTCGTTTTACTTTTGAAAACTTGAAGTTCACATGGCTTTCATTTTCACTAATAAATTCAAGATGCCCATATTAGTTTAACTCAAAATGAATGTGGTTTATTGCTGAAGCGAATGTCCCAGTGGATTAGATAGATGTTAGTTTCATTCTTCAGTGATTAAGTTTTTATTGATCTTTTTATTTTTAAGGCACTTTGTGTATGTTGCTCCTCATTGCCCACCTGTACTCTGCTGTACTGCCCTTGACATGTCAGAGAGGATGATAGGTATTTAATTTGCTTGGTTTCTTAAGAAGTTATTAATGGTTGTTTAATACTCTGGAAGACATGCTAATTTGGGATCTAAAATAGATGGTGTATTATACAGCAGCATTCACCTAACACTGCTAACCTGCAGAAGATGGACATTGTAACCCATACTTTCCCTTGTCCTCTTTCTAAAATACAGGAAAGGGTAGGTGTTTCTTTCTTCCTTACGCTGTTGCTGTAGCTTCTGCGGTGGTGCTGCACCACAAGAAGAGCTGGGGGACTCTCTGTGTGATCGTGGGTGGCTCTCGATATGTATTCCCCAGTAAGGCTTGGTCCGTGCTAGGAAGGTATTTCATACACTGGCCAACGTTCATCTCAGTAGAAAGAATTCCTGGTTTGGTAGATAATGATTTAAGTAAACAATGGTCGAGCTTTTTGCAGCAGGAAAAATAACTCACTGTTATAAACACATCTTGTTGCCAGGGTTGTGGAATCCAGACCCACCAAAGCTGAATCGAATATAGAGCATTTTGCAGCAGTGACCCATCACGGTATTGCGTACTTAAACACAAGAAATACCAGAAGGAATCAGATGTTTCTCTGTGTTTGATTTAGATAATCCCTGTTTGTCTCCAGTGGCTGAAATTATTTTCTTCCTAATCATGTGAAATAGCTAAATTATCTTTTTTCCATCAGGTCATGACTCAATAGCAAGAATTTTCTGATTGCTTTTTTTTTCATCCCCACCCAGCCAAACTCCTTGCTTTGTTTCAGCACAGACTAAAAGGTTTTCATCATAACAGGGTCACACCTTGCATTTCACAGGAGTCAAACTGCTGAGCCTCTCCCCTCGCTGCCTGCGTCACACAGTGTGAGTTCAGACCCTTCGGACACGGGGTCAGCTTCGGCTTGGGTTGTGCTTTGTGATGGTGGTGATTTGGGTTTTCCTCCTGGAGGATGATGTCAGAAAACTTCTTAGTTACTTGAGCAGATCAGAGTTCATCTCCTAATCATCATGAAATGACTCAGAGGGAGGGGGACTGGGAAGAGATCTGCCCAAAAGTACAGTAAAATCCATTTACATGCAGACATTGTTTTCCTGCAATGTGAAGGTCATTTTCACACTGCATGGAGATGTGCAGAGTGCATCCATGGATAACGCCTTGCCTGTTGGCATACTGCTGCCCTAACTTTATATTGATTGTCCTCTGCAAGGATTTTTAATAGCAGCAATGACATAAATTCACCTAATGTGGATAGAGGCTAATTAAGAACAAATGTGCTGGTTGTGTTAGGAAGTTGTTTATCACTAATTATGTACCCTTCATCTGTACCCTTCATATATACTCTTGTCCAAGCTGACTCTCTAAACAGGCCAACCACATACCTGTAGGTATGTGGACTGCCTTTCCTGCAAGGCAGCCAGGCCCTGCTGAGGAGGAGGAGGAGGAGGAGAAGGAAGGAAGAGCTGGATGAAAGGGGCTGGGGCAGCCCAGCCCTTGGGTGGGAGCGGGAGCATTTGCCAGAGGAATCTGGCTCTGTTGGGAGAGCTGGGGGAAGCTCCACTTGTAACAAGAAGACCTTTCACAAACTTTCACATACTTTGGCCATGTAAAACCCCTGAGAAATGTGCACAGATGTGCCGCAGCCCACCGTGAGTATCACTAAGTGATATCCCAGTGGGGCTGTGTTTTGAAATCATTATACTTCAGCCATTTTCTCTCTGTAAGTCCTGTGCACAGCTGAGCTTTAAAGAGGGGTTTATTTGCAGCAGGGTGATGTGGATGGGGATTTTAAATGTGCCCACCTGATCATTTCTATTAAGGTTAGTATTTCTCTATGCATCAAGAGATGCTGCTTGACAAAAACTGCTGAGGAGCCCTGGTGTTAGGCAGTTAATGGTTGAGAAGCATCCAGCAATGCAGGCAGGACCACTCATGCTAACACTGTGACAACAAGGAGACAGGGCAGTGGGGGTATATTTGCATGGGACAAGACATTGTTTAACAGTGGCATGAGACCAGTGTTCCCCACACTGTCGCAGCTCAGGCTGTGGGTATCATGCAGAAGCCTGAAATACAGGGTCTAAATCCAAGCACTAGCTCTTACCTCTCGTCTCCTTTAACCTGGAAAGGTGCATGTGCCAATGTAGCTGGCCCAAAAGGAGAGCAGTTTATCTAGTGCTGCTGTTCCACCACATTTCACTGGCCCATTGAATGTAAAACTTTCTCAGACCTTCTCATCCAGCTCAGGGAGAACTGAAACTCCCCCCTGGGGCTGGAGAGACTGGCACTCCTTGGAGCTTAGTCATATGAAGCAACAGTTATTCTTTATTTGTGATAAAGCTCATAAAATATAAAGAGCCCTTGGATATCATGAGGTACCTTCAAATAAAAGAGTGGTACCTAAGAAGGATTATGAATTAAATAATTGTGTTTTCTTGTCTGTAACGTGCATATCCATCCCATAGCACTTAAACCATTTTTTTTCTGAGGGAATAAAATCTATTGTTTGGCTTTTCTCATGGATATCTTTATGTTTTCTTGGGAGGTGGTGTATTATTACAACATGCCTTTTGCTATCAACTTCTGTATATTTGCTTAGAATGGAGAGATTGTATTTGCTGTTGAAGATATGCTTTATCCTAAGCTCTGTTCTAAGATTTCCCGTTGTAATGGGGAGATATTGCATTTCATGTTGGAGGAGGCACCGTTGGCAGGCTCAGCAGCTGAAGGGAGCTGCCTCACCAAATGGCTTCTTGAGACTTTCGCACCGCAGCTGTATTGACAAGAAATTAAGTTTAGATTTAAACAACACCATTCTGTTTTCAAGGGATGACATGTAGCCACTGGTGCAATAACAGAGTGATATCATATTGTCCAGTGAAATCCCATAGCAACTGATTCAATGTTTACAGGAAAAATAGTGAGGATGGTGGAAACCAAAGCTGCTGAATGACTGATGATGCCCCAGCTCCAGCCTGTGAGGCTCTTCCCTCTGGGCTGTTTTGCACATTGGATCCTCAGAGCTTCTGGAAAAGTTTGCACAAGTGAAGATTCAATAGTACCTGCAGATAACAAAGTGATAGTTTCTTTCTTTTTTTAACTAACATTTGTTTAGTCCTTGGAGCTTGGCTGGCAGCTGCTTCCAGTGTTTGAAGCGCCCTGGAGCTCACATTTCAATGCCATGAAGTGGGCGAGGCTGTTCACTGCAGATTGAAAATCTCAGGTCCAAGGGAAGTGTTCAGTGTCTGCCTCTGACATTTGCCTTAACAAAGAAGCACTGTTCTAGCATATTAGCCCAGAAGACCATAAGAATGCTTCTCTGATGTTTCTGAGGCTGCGGTTGTAAGGGCTTACTCTATATGTAGTCCTGGGAAGAGGGGGAAGTTCTGTGTTGGAAATTAGAAAGGAGGGACCAAATTTCCCGTGAATCCACAGGGACCTCAGCAACTGGTCTTGTTTTAGCAGGCTGTTAAGACTTCTTGCAGAAAAACTACAAAGAGTTTTGCCACGTGTTTCAGTGTCAGAGGAGCTGTGGGAACAGAAAGGTTGGCGTTTGGCACCAAGTGACTCCCATAAGAAACGAACCATATTCTCCAAGTAGATGAGAGCTTCTGCACTGGTTGAAGGCATTCAGCATGTTCATCATCTTGTGCTGTAACTAGCAAGCCTGTTAATTTGCAAAACAAACAAGAGAGCTGAGCTGGGGAAGAGAAAATCTTGGAGTTAGCAGCTGAGGCAGCTAGAGGGGCACGAGCAGTTTTGAATATGCTCTACATCAAATCAAGTTCTTTTTGGAGGTTGTGCCCTCAGAAATGTTCCAGAATGGTGCCAGAAATGTGATTTGTAAATCCTGCCTTTCACCACAAAGTGTCTTCCTTGTCTTCCCTGTCATCTGCTTCTATATTAGTGCTGTCAGTGCTTCTGCTTTCCTTACTCTCGTTTGTTTTCTTTCTGGCCTACTCTTGTTTATCTCTTGTCCTCTCCTAAGCTTTCTAAGTGCAGGTCTTTCCTGTTTCTTTCTCCTTTCAACTCACGAACATGATATACCTCTGATCTCTCTTTGGTGACGTCTGACTGACATTATGTCAATAATCAACTTCCATCACAGTGTTTAACATGTTGGATAAAACAACAAGGCTTAAGTCTGGTATTTCTAAATGTACATTCTGTCCAGTCACTTGGACTTTGAGCTCTTTTCTTATCTACTTCTTCTGAAGATGCACAGTCCTTGTTATTGTGGGCTTACTTACAGTGTCACAATCTGGAATCCAAGAGGAAAACAGTAAATAAAAAGTCTCAAATATGAGTATTTAGCAGTAAAAGTGAGAGTAGAAAAAATAAATAATGTTTTCTTTTTGTGATAATATCTATTTGAGGCTGTAATTTTGTTTAGATAAGCCTGGTTTGGTACTGGAATTTGACTGGGGTTTTAGTAGGATGACTATATAGGCTTGAACTTTGACAAAAAAGGAAGGCTGTGATCTTAACATGAGACTGGTGTAATAATGGAGACTAGTTGTCTTTCCAAACCATGTTTTGTTAGACAGTGGAAGTGTTTGGGCACGTTCAGCATTCAGGCTTTTTAATCAATTGTCCTTGATTGCAACCTCTTTAAAAATGCTCTGCAAGAGTCATCTAGAGGAATTACTGATTTACTTTTAGTGCTTATGAAAAGGAAAACCAATATCTAATATTTCTATTAGATTTACGTATTTGTTTTGGTGTATTTGCTTTTGATTCAACGTGATGTTACTCACCAGCATGAGGTTAGTGGCTGAACTCAACGATCTTAAAGATCTGTTCCAACCATAATGAATCTCAGATTCCATGACCATTTGCACCACGTGCTTCAATGGTCTGACATGATGTCTACCAGCATTTTAGCTAGCAAATGTTGGCAAATGTACTGGATACCAGCAAAGCTAAGCTGAAGGCCCTCTGATCTATGTAGTTCCATACAGCTGCAAAAATTTCTGCTCCACACATATGGGCAGAAGCAATATTTTTAGGCTTGTAGAGCTGAGTGCCAGCTGTGTTGGTTTTGCTCCAACCTTCTAAAAACAGAAGAGGTTGTATGATGAAGCATAAATAAAGCAAGGCAGGAAGGCTTGGTCAACCAGAAGTACCTCAGGCATATTCTCTGTCTTGCCTCTCCCTTAGTCTCTGAAGAGCTTTTGCTGATGCATGGATGTTCAGAGAGAGGAATTAACCTGGGCTGCCCTTGGCAAAAAAGCTCTGTGTGTGATATTTGCCTTTGTCATGCTGCTCACGACAGGCAGCCACATTACTTGTGCTGCAGGGAAAGCATGGAGGTGGGAAGCTGATGTGGAAGGAGTCCTCTGAGGTCTCCTCTCACAGAGATACCACTGTCTCAGGAAGGATACAGGGTCAATATCTATGTGCACTCCCAGAGGATCAGCATGAAATCAGGACCATTGATGTTGGCATAGTCTTAGCATGTTAGGGCTTACCAACCATGGCAGCTGCCAGGCACTTTGATGGGCCCAAAATGGGCTTGTCCATGCTTATGTATACTAGCTAAGGTCTTCTCTCTCCTTCTAAATTTTTATGAGCATATTATGAAGAACTGGAATATAAACATTTGATTTGGGAAACATACTTCACTCAACTATAATCCCAGGATCTAAGTTATAGAGGCATTTGTCTCTGTTATCTTTTCTATTTGGAGCCCTACTTTCATTTACACTTCCAATACTTCAGTTTTCAAAACACCACACTATTAACGAATGCTCCTGCCAAGGCTCATGTGCTCTGAGAAGCCTCCATTTCCACTCACTCACTGGTGAGCCCTTGGCATCTTCTCACCCCCAAGGCTATTCTTCAGCTCACACCATAGCTGATGGTGAACTCCTCGTTTCTCGTGCTGGTGCCAGCTCTTTTCAGAAACATTGTCATCAAAGTCACATTGCTCTTTGTGCAGGGAATGGAGGCTTTTCAGGTTGCCACTACATTAATAATATGCCTGAAGCCGAGCAGATGGAGCAGGGATGTTTGTACAAATAAAAGCAACATGTTCAGAAAGCAATGATTTGCAAGAGCTCGCACTGTGTTCTGGTGAGTCTCACTTTAATGGAAGGAGACTTAACACTGCAGAGACAACTTTCCCATTGGAAAGGTGTAGCCCAAGCAGGGTAACCAAGTGGGTTCCCCATCCGCACTGCTTGCATGATTCAGGTGGCATCACCACATGACCGTGTGTGATTCCTTTGCACCCAGTTGTTAAGTCAGGAAGTGGTAGACTTGGAGAAGAGAAAGATCTAAAAACAAGTGTATGAAGAGAGAAATTGAAAGTGTAGTCCCAAATGCTACAGCTAGCGTTGAATCTGGTCATTGGGTAGTGTCTACATGTGTAAAAACTCTCAACGTTTTACCTAAGTCAGTGCTTCCCTAACCTTGTTTTCACTGAAAGGTGGTTCTGTGGGGAGATGTGTTAGAGAGACCAGGAAAATGCTTGCCTGCCATGCAGCCTGCATCTGGAAGGACTAGTCCATCAGGGGAAGAGCTGCCAAGAGCTTCTACTTTTGCTGTTCTCTTTGTGCAGAGGGGCTCAACATGTTAGGCCTCTGCTTAAAATTATTTGATGTTTTTAGACATCACCTTTTCACATTAATTTCCAACTTGAAACCAGTTTTCTTGCTTGAGAATCCTGTGAAGTCGGAGGAGTGGAAAGCTGTTGCTCTCACAGTATGTCTTGTTAGTTTGATCTGGCAACACGTTTTTTCTCTGCAGTAATTAAAGCCCATGTTGCACTGGGAACCACATGTACCCCCTGAGCTGTCTCAGTAATACAAGGGTCTTTCCAGGGGTCTCATATGCTTTCCCTGGGCAGGGCCATTGGCAGACCTGGCTCACCATGCAGTACCCAGCAGCAGGGCACAGGGCTTTGGGCAGCTCCCACGGGGACTGTGTGGAGAGGCTGCACGCTTGCTGGGATCCGTGTGATTTAGCCAAGTGTGCCTTTTCCACTGCCATTCTTTAGAGGGCTATTCTTGGCACTTCTGTCCATCCCTCTCCAAAGATACTGGGTCATTTGGGGACAAATCTCAGTTTCAAGACCAGCCCTGATGAAGGCAACTATTCTTGGCTGTTTGAGAAATAGCATAGTTTTTGGTTATAAGCACTGTTCCTTGGAGCTTGTTCGTAAAAATAGAATTCTTATCTTTTTGCTAAAGATAACAGTGCATGTTTCCAGAAGAAATGTAGGGCTGATGTGTGTGTTCATTTTCTTGGAGAGCAAGCCACATATTTAAAGGTCTGATAACCTCCCCCAAAAAGCCTCAGCTTCAGTGAGTTTGATTCCAGGTTTTAAAGAAGAGAGCAGTGCAGCCTCGTGAGACAGGAATGGGTCTTGTCAGCCTTGTGGCTAAAGAGCTGGTTATTTAGGGTGACTGACTGTTCCTTTCTGATGTGGAGAGTGGTTTTGGATGTTGCTGCACAGGCCAAATCACTGCAGTTTGCCGTACACAGCCCAGCGTGGGTGGGTCAGGCCTTCCCTCTAGCTCAGGAGAAGCAGGTTGGGTGGCGTGGCCAGGGCTCACAGCCAGCCGGGGCCGGGGTCCCCTGGGGCTGGGGTCTCCCGTGTCACATCCCAAAGGGGTGTCAGGAGCAAGGCCATGTTGGGGCCAAGCGCCTCACCAGGTCAGGGCCTGGGCACAGCCCTGTGAGGCCGTGCCGCTCCCACCACACACTGACTGTGCAAGACAGAGAGAACAGCCTGTGTGAAAGGAGGTCTGAGGGGCAAAATAAGCACTCACAGAACCAAGTTGTTTTAATTGGGAGGGGAAAGGAAGGGAAGAGGAATGTAGAAGCCACACAGGCATTCCTTTCCCTACAGGGCTGCCGGTCACCAGCCTGTTCTTCAGGGAGAAAAACTACACCTTTGAAAAAAAGATTTGAATAATTAAATTAGCAGTTAGCGTGACCCTATGGGTTTTGAGTCGGTAACAGAGCTAGGAATAGCATAGAAATTGCCTCGTTGAGGGAGTTTTATTTTTGCCCTGCTGGATTTTTTCCCTTTGGCATGTCACATCCAGCTGCTCCTCCAGATGGAGGCAAGGGAGCAATCATCAGCCCCCTCTGGGACCAGGAGAGGGATGGGAATGATTACCCAGGAGCAACAGCTGTTTGGCTGCAGATGTGCGAGGCACTGGGGCTTCCCAGAGCTGCTTGGGTGCCCACAGCCATGGCTCTCACCGTTGTCACCAAAAGATTAGAAGCCCTGCTGCATGGCAAGGCTGGTTTCTGAATGGCTGGACGCATGACTCTTGGCTTCTTGAAAAGCATGCCTGTCTGCCAAACCCCATCTGGGAAAGGAGGCACAGTATTTTTGGTGGCTCTCCTGGGTTATTTTGTATTCTAGCTGTTCACAGGGTAAAAAGGAAAAAAAATAAGGAAAGTATGGAGCTCTAGAGAACTTTCCTAGATGCTGCTCATCTTTTCCATAGTATGACTCATTATGTGGAGAAGTCAGTAGGATGCAGTCTGTCTGGGGACTAGGCAGGGATTTTATCTAGAACATTCTCTGTTGTTTTAACTTCATGGTGTGTGAGGTTCATCAGGTGTTTGCATGCCTTCCTCACTCATCCATGTGATTGGACCATATTTGGTTTGCCAAGATAGCGTGATTCCCCTTCAACTTGTTCCCATTTCATCTCTGTGCTTCCCAAAGTGCTAATTTCAAGATGAAACTTTCTCAGAGTTTGATATTAGTTTTTACGCCTCTGGTATTCACTTTTAAAGGCTCTCATTTCAAAGTATGATAATACCCTTTCTGCTATATAGCATTGATACACAGTTATATCACACTTTACATATTCAAGCTGGCTAACGCCCTGTGTTTCGTATCGTGCTCTGCATCTTCTGGAAACAGAACCTCCCATCCCAAAGAGGCTTTCAGAGGCAGAAGAGATACCACTCACAATTCTGCCTTTGCATCTGGATATGTGCAGTTTATACTGAAATCCAAGACACAGTGAAAGGGATGAGAGCAAGGCAAAGTTTGCAGTCATCAAAGGCTTCCCTTTTGCACTCCAGATAAGGAGGCTGAAACACATGGAGCTGCTGAGCAGCAGGGTTATCTGGGAGTTACTAGGGGAAGAGCTCAGGCATCAGGACTCAGTCTTGCAACCTTTCACACATTAAATAGTTGTTATTCATTCGTATCTTCCCCCTACATTCTGTAATTTAAAGATGACTTCAGCTAGAGACAAGCTTTAATTACAGAGAAGGATCTGAAGCCTTTAGGACTATAATGGACATATTCCCCATTTCCAGGTCTCATTCCCTGGCTTTATTTTACCTTTGATTTTGATTCCATGTTCTGCACCACATGAAATTGTGGTTTACAGGTAAAAGTTGATACTTTACAGGTATCTTTCCCCTTTGATTTAGCTTGATGGCAAATTAGACACAAATGCTTATAATGCTTTCATATGACCTATTTCCTTAGGTCCAGCCTCAGCTGGATTTCATCACTAGCACTGCAGGCAGGAGGTTCAGGACACATGAAACTCAACCATGCTCTGTTCTAGGCTGCCACATTTTTAGTGTTTATTCTCCTCCACTGATGTGCTAGCAAATTGGTTTTAAGTTGTTGGCATTCTTCTTCCAGCATTGCACCATCTGAATAAATTTAAAGAAGTCATTGCTGGGATAAGACACAAGATTCTCTGATTCACCTGACAGGAATCAGCCAGGATCCACTGGGATCTGCTGATGCTGGCTCTGAGGCTGGAACTGTATGGATAGGGTTGAGTGTACTGAGTGAATGTGGATAAGCAGGACAGCATTTCACAGCCTGGCTCATAATATTTATACATTCTACATATGTGAGATATTCCACACTTTCATCTCCAAAATAGCAGGAACAGAATGAGTAGCACCACCAGGCATTGGAAAGACATGATTGATAGGATGTAAATCACTTACAGTAATGAATATAATCCCAATGAACAAGTCCTTTGTTGTAATTACTTAGCAGTCATCTGCTGATTTTTGTATCAGATGAGAAATGCAGTCTCTGCAGTTTGAGAAAAAAAGTTTCTTCATAAATTTCACTGCTGAGGTGAGGGAGCCCTGGCCCAGGCTGCCCAGGGAGGGGGTGGAGGCTCCTTTCTTGGAGTTCTTCAAGACCTGCCTGGACACATTCCTGTGTGACCTGATCTAGGTGGGACCTGCTTCTGCAGGGGTTTGGACTGGATAATCTCTAAAAGTCCCTTTCAATAGTGCCATTGTGTGATTCTATGATTCAAATGATGTTGAAAACTGTCTGACAGAATAAGTCTCGTCTTATACACTAAGGACTTAACTAACATGAGCTTACGAGTGTGCCCTCTGCCTGCTATGATGAGAACCAAGCTGACTCAATGAACAACATCCCTCTTGCTGTGAGCTGTAATCAGTGCACATGGAACAGCGTTGTACAACCCAACATGCAGCAGCTCAGTGAGCACGGACCCATCCAGCGGTTTTCAGCAAAGAGGTACTTGGGTGTGTGCGGTGGCAAGCAAGTCATTAGAATGCTGAGAATTGCAATTAGGAGTTAGATGTTCATTCTGCAGACTTTGCTGGGATGTGATAATCCCATTCTTAGTACAGAGGAATCTTTATTTTGTTCTGTGCTTGGTGTTTTGCTTTGAAGTTGTTCAGCAACATCTGCTGGTGACCACAGAGGATGTTACAACTCTGGTACATCAGTTGCAGCTTACATTTCATTTGAGACTCTGTTATAGAGGCCCTGGTTTTCTGTCAGTTCTCTGGTTCAAATCAACTTTTTTCCCTATGAAGACCTTAGCCCTTAAGGCACTGTATAAAAATCTCTTTTTTGTGTGTGCTACCCTAATTAGTTACTTTAATGAGTATTTAATTACCTGCCTGCCTAAAACACTGTTTACAATGGCGAGAGGAAAACTTCAAGTAAGAAGCAAACAATTGAAACAAAATAGGAACCCATCCCTAGTTCCTAATTGAACTGAACACAAGCAAGTTCTGAGAGTCAGAAATAAGACTCGTCTTGCCACACTTCATCTGGGTGTGGAAACACAGAGATCTCCAAAGAGCAAGTAGGAATAATAGATGGAAGCAGTGTGAATGTGCGTGGAGAAATGGGCAACAAGCAGATGTTTTTCTGCCTCTTTCTCTGAACCCAAACATTTGAGTAGGTTTCTGTGCAAACCAGAAAGCCAGCAGTTGGATTTTAGTGTCTGAGGGAGTGGGAACCTGAAGCCAGAGGTCAGGCTTTCATCTGCTTCTGAGATAGATTCCCCATCACCAAATTAAATAAGTCTTAAGAGCATTAAATATTTGTTCGTTTGCCTTTTTTTTAGCCTTGATTTTTCCTTCAGCAGTTCCTCTTGCATAGCTTCAGGCTGGATCTGAGGAGGAA